>ML736291.1:0-21365 GCA_009193595.1 Aspergillus bertholletiae
CTGATACTAGGGGATTTCAATGCCCACAGTCCTATGTGGAATCCCCAGACTAGTCAACATACTAACGCAGCGCCCTTGGAAGATCTAATTGAGAGATTCAACCTATACGTGAACAATGAGCCTGATATTTCTACTAGGCCCAAGCGGACCCCTGGTATTTCAGTTATTGACCTAGCAATATCAACTCCAGAGCTAGGCCCCTTGGCCAGCTGGCTAGTTGACAACGAATATCCTACTGGATCAGACCATGAGCTGATATTAGTCGAGTGGGAAGAGCTAGAACAAAGGCCTACAGAAACCATTACACAGGTGACTGGCTGGCAAATTAATGATCTGGAAGCAGATTCAGAAGCTTTAGACAAGGCTAGATAGGTATGGAAGGTCCTTACTGCCCACCGACTAGCTCTATTAGATAACTGCAGTAGGGCTGAGGTAGAAAGCGAGGTAGTATGGCTGCAAGAAGCCCTGACAGAAGTGCTAAGCAAACATGCAAAACCTATACGGGTAACCCCATTCTCTAAACGATGGTGGGGACCGCAGGTCAAAGCCAGCCGGCGAGAATACGCTAGAGCTAAATGGATATGGACAACAGGTCTAGGCATGGATCAGGATCTAAAAGGGGCCCGAAACGCTCATTATCAATCTATTAGAAAGGCAAAGCGCGAATGCTGGGAAGCCTTTCTAACAGGGCAGTCAGGGGAGCGGCAGACAGAGTCTAAAGATAGGTTAGGTCCTAGGGGCTCAACCCGATGCTGGTAGGCACTGAGATACTGCAAACTCCAGGCTATCAGGACTACACCAGTGCTCAAAGGCCCCTAAGGGCAGTAAGCAACTACCCTAGAGGCAAAGGAGGCCTTGGTTAGAGAAGTCCTATTCCCTAGGGCTCCTAGGAGTGAAACGATAGGTGCAATTCCACAGGGAACTATGCACTTACAGGTAGACCATAATATGGTTTGAAAAGCTTTATTCAGTCAGGCAGTTCAAAAGGCACCCGGAATAGACCGTCTTAATTTCCGGGCATTGAGACTATTATGGAGCTGGGACGCCACGCGAATAGTAGCATTGGTACGCCAATGCTTTAGACTAGGTCTACACCCACAGGCATGGAAGACAGCAAAGGGTATTCTACTATGTAAGCTTAACAAACCTGACTATTCAATGGTTAAGGCTTACAGGGTGATCAGTTTACTGAACTGTATAGGAAAGGTAGTAGAAAAGGTGGCAGCGGAAGCTATCTCTAGCTACTGTGAGGCAGCTGGGGTTCTACATCCAGGGCAGATGGGTAGCCGAAGACAACGCAGCGCAATTGACGTAGTAGCTTGCCTAATTCAGGAGGTGCACCAAGCGTGGGGCCAAAAACAGCTGGTAGGGGCCCTGTTTATGGATGTAAAAGGGGCCTTTGACCATGTGGACCCGATAAGACTGGTAAAGCAAATATTAGACCTAGGTCTAGACCCAGATCTATGCCGCTGGGTGCAATCATTCTTAGCAGACCGCAGAATCCAGCTGGTTATTGATTAACAGTAGTGTTCTGTGCAAACAATAGATACAGGAGTCCCACAAGGCTTACCAGCTTCCCCAATTCTTTTCATTATCTATTTAGGAGTGATTTTCCAAATTATTGAGTAAGCAGTTTCGGGTATCAGAGTTATATTATTTACAGATAATATAGCCCTATTGATAGCAGCCAGCTCAGTACAAGAAGCCTGTCAAAAGCTAGAACAGGCTGCTAAATTAGCTATAGAACAAGGCAGGAAACAAGCAGTTCAGTTTGATACTGAAAAGACAGAGGCAGTTTTGTTTACAAGAAAAAGGGGCAGACTGCTTAAAGACCAGATACAGCAAGCAAGAATCCAGATAGAAGGATACAGAGCTGCCTTTAACTCTGAGGCCACACGGTGGCTGGGAGTATGGCTAGATAGGGGCCTAACCCTCAAAGCACACTATTATACCTGTCTACGGAAAGCCTGCAGGGCGGAGGCACAGATATAGACCCTGTACCGAGACCAAGGGCTACTACTAGGCCTAGTTCAACGCATCCAAGTAGCTGCGGTACAGGCGGTTGCACTATATAGGGCAGAGCTGTGGTGGCAGGGTTAAAACGACAGGCTAAAGGGGATCCAATACTTGATTAATCGGCAAGCACACGCGACTACAGGCATGCTTAAAGCCACACCCGTTAGACTATTTATCAAAGAGGCAGCCCTATCCCCAGCAGAAGCTTTACTAGATAAACATCAGAGACAATATAGTCTAAGACTACTGGGACTACCTGAAGGACACCCAACACAGGCAATACTGCCTATTAGCTTCCGCAAGGGAGACTGCTACACATAGCCTGGGGAACAACCGTTGAATGATCGAATATGGGCCGATGGCCCTAGGGCACGAGGGCCATAGAGTCTAGGGTAATATTTAGCTGCTAAGATAGCAGACATACTGAAGACAGATCCATCAGCAGGGTTGGAGGAGACGGTAGAGGCTTTTCCAAAAGCTTTCCCAGGCACTATACTGGTGCCCATAGAGTTAGAAGCGATTCAGTAAGTAAACACCCTATACAAAGGGCTGACTATATGGTTAGATGGGTCCCGCCTGGATAATGGACGAATAGATGCAGGTATTGCATGGCAAGAGCTTTCAGGTACCTGGATAACCAAGCAAATACCTCTAGGACAGGGGAAAGAAGTGTTTTATACAGAATTAGCAGGGGTATACAGAGCACTTGAAATGGCTATACAGCTGGACTATAATAACCCTATTAAGGTTCTATTAGATTCACAGACAGCTATAACTAGGCTACAAGACAACCAAGCTGGCCTAGGGCAGAAGTGGGCAATTTAGGCCTATAATACAGCTCAAAAACTGGTAGATCAAGGACACTAGATTACCATCCAATGGGTCCCAGGCCATCGGGGTATAATAGGAAATGAGAAGGCTGATCAAGCAGCTAAATTAGCTGCTAAAAAGCCCCTTCCAAGAGATGGAGACAGCAGTTTAAGTCTGGCCTATCTAGGCAGAGCATGTACGGAGGCTAATCAGATCCAAAAACAACAATGGCTTGCACAAGCTCTAGGGAAACGATCTAGCCGAGCTCAACAGTGCTATCAGCCCCAAAAAGAATGGAAACTAGATCCAGTGGCGGGAGCAGCACCTAAACAACTCGCGCGTCGATATTACCAGCTAAAAGTTGGGCATGCAGCAGTACCGACCTATCTCAGTCAAATAGAGGCTCAAGACTCCCCTAGGTGTCAGAACTGCCAAGCTCTACGGGGAACAGTGGGTCATCTATTAGTTGAATACAGACAATAGCGCCACCCACGGCAGACCCTGTATAGGGCCCTAACAAAAGCAGGGGTGCAACCACCTGGACAGGGAGAGATAGCCCCAGAGGGCCGCCTCTTTAAGGATCAGAGGGCTACAAAGGCCTTAATAGCTTTTCTTGCAGCGACAAAGATTGGATACTTTCCAGGAGAGATAACTAAGAAGATAGATAAAATCTCTAGGGATAATCTAAGAGATCTAGGACTAGTGGAGAAAGCAGAGAGTAGGGGGGAAGGGTAGCAAACGGGGTAACCTGGACATGCCTAGGGGATACCCAACAGACAACGAATACCGAGGAGGGCATAGCCCAAAGGCCCTGGCGCAGACAGGCGGATCGGGCGAGGGAAAGGACCAGAATGAACATAGAAAAGGATAGAGGGGGCTGGTAGAGCTTCTAGGGACAATCTAGAGGCAGTGGTCTAGACCACTGCCTAGACGCATGTATCTGTCATAGCCAAATGGCTCTATATGGACGTTAAACTTGATTAAATAAATAAATATTAAGGACGAGAATGAGGATGAAGATAAAATCCCATTGCCTGGTGGAAGCAATATGCAGCAGCGTGTTTCTAGTAGAGTTCGAGTCCCGTCCATACGGCTCCAAGGATATATTGGTTAAAGAGTAGTATATAAGTATGTAGTAGAGCAACGAAGAATTAATTTAAATCTAACCAACTTTTGTCTCTTTATAATCATTAGAACTCATTGATATATTCAAATTGAGGGTAATCTAAATACCAAGAAATACATCAGAAATTGCATAATTTATGCAGCTTACGGGGGTTTCTATTTTCGTTCATTTTTGTGCTAATGGGCCGCCTACGGGCGGCCTGGTGTGGGCGAGAGCAATAGACAGCCCGCCCATGGGCCATGTCGAGGTCTACGTGGCATCACGCCGCGCGGGTGACCCCCATATAAGTATTAGATAGGAACAAGTTGCAACCATCCCCAATAACCTAACCTAAACTAGACATACGCCAGTCTATATAAACCAAAACAGAGGTAAAGACAGTATTTTATCTTGCTGATCTAGCAGTTTTATCATTGTCAAGACCTGGATTTTATACAAAAATGGGCTTTGGGGGGCGCTCATTGAGGGCCCATCGTGGGCCTAGCGGTTGGCCTATTCATGGGTCCTGAAGAAGCTTAAAAGAAAGTCTATAATGGTAAGGCAAAAAAAGCAATGAGTGAGGAACGGAACAATCATCTCCATGATTACTCAACGTCGTCTGGTAGTTCAAATGAGGTAATTGAAAGAGAATAAAGGACAAGGGTGAAAAAGCGGGGTAAGGGAGGGAAGGAGGGATTGGGACTTATTCGGCCTTCTTGCTGGCCTTGGTTCTCAACTTCATCAGTCCATAGACCAATGCATATCCGCTGATAGCATAAAGGACAGTAATGGCGCCGTTTCTCCACCCCACATAGTAGTGGTTAATATTGAGGGTTGCCAGGAAGTCACTTCCAGTTCGGAACTCGCACACCTTGCATTGTGAGGTAGCGTCGGGGTTGGTTAGATTAATTCTCTGCCCGTTCCCAGCCATGAAAGCGGCTAGGTACTCGCCACAAGTTCCATTAAGTGGGTCAAACACGGCGAATTCATCCTCGTTGCAGGTCACTCGAGCATCCCAGATACCGAAGGTCAACATACCCCCTACAACGTAGTTGAATGGGTTCAGGTAGTACAGCCAGTATTTCCAAAAGACATTCAGTTGATTGTAGGGCACAAAAACACCGCAGAATAGCAGCAGGATACTGATGATAAGGGGATTGACAAGCGCAGCGAACACAGCGTTGGGGGCGTAAGCAGCAATAAACTGGCCAATTCCTGGAGGCAGAAACAAACCTGTTAACAAGTACTTATCCAGAGCAAGGTGAGGAGTGTATGATGGGAAAAGGCTCACCAGTATATACAAATTCAAACCACATCATAATCCAAAACATCGCACCAGATCGGTTTGAGTCATGGGGAAAGAGCCGGACACAGTAATACCAGCAGAGGAAGTAGAGCACAGCACATATGATTAGGTAAGGAAACTCAGATACGATCAAACCGGTAGTGAAGGCAAACCACGAGTACATTTTTGACTTCTTCTCCCGGGCATCGTAGATATCACGGCGCTGGAGAAAGAGAGGTTGTAGTTGGTTGATACAACCGGGGGCAACAAAGACAAAGTGGAAGATTGTGAACATCTTTAGATGCAAAGCAGACAAGTTAGGGCTAACTCGCCAGAAGGAGAACCCATTCAGTAAAGCAGAAATAACATGCAATGAAGCCTTGTTATTGATATAGTTGGTGTTTCGGAACAAGGAGACGTTCATACGCTTCGCCACAATCTTAATCTGCTCCCACAAAGGTACGGAGAACTCGTAGCCATCATCATAAGTCCCAGGAGGTTTAGAAGCAGCTTCGGCAATCATATTGTCCAGATCGATCATCATGCGCGTGTGCTCATGTGAGTCCAGCCAGATTTGGTGCCAGTCCTTGTCCTTAGCAGCTTCCAGACTGCCAGTAACCACATCAATCATAAAGTCAGCTGGGTTGGATTCTGGTGGACATTCAATGCCATTTTTTCCAAAGTAATATTTGATTGTTGCAGCGTTTTCACCAATATCACCAAAGTAAACTGTCTTTCCTCCCCGAGCCAGAAGTAGTAAGGTATCAAATTGTTCAAAGAGTTGAGCAGAGGGTTGGTGAATAGTGACCAGGATAGCTTGACCAGCATCTGCAAGTTTCCGCAGAAATCTAACTGTGTTGTATGCAGACTGGCCATCAAGACCTGATGTAGGCTCATCTAAGAAGATTAGAATACTGGGTTTAGAGGCCAGCTCGACTCCAATAGTAACACGCTTCCGTTGCTCAATACTAAGACCTTTCCCTACTGTACCGATTAGAGTATTCTCAAGATCATGAAGTTCTAGAAGATTGATAATGGTGTCGACATACTTGAGCTTCTCGTCTTTAGGTATATCTCGAGACTGACGAAGAAGAGCAGAAAACTCAAGTGCTTCACGGACGGTGGCATAGGGCTCATGGACATCTAATTGCTCGCAGTATCCTGCCATTCTCTGGAATGAAACCGGCAATGGCCGACCATCAACCATGATTGATCCCTTGATTGTTCCATCCGTTTTACGCTGGGCAAGGACATCAAGTAATGTTGTCTTTCCAGCACCTGAGGAGCCCATCAGCGCACCCAGCATGCCCGGTTTTACCCAGCCACATACTTGATCCAGTAGGACTCGGTCTCCAGTTGGAGTTTTGACCGTATATGTAAGATTCTTCCAGGTAAAAATGGACGTGTTCTGGGTTAGATGTTCATCTTCCGGGCCTGAAACTCTGCTGCCTGCACCATGATTGGGATTCTTCTCCTGCGCCTCGACATCTGATTTATGCCCATGCTTGACTTTCTCGCGGGGTATATATAGGGAAGCAGCATCGCCTCCATCACTCCAGAATGAGGTGCAAATAATAGTGAGCCCTGCGAAGAATGCCCACCAAGCCCAAACAATACCGTAGTTCCTCCACAGCTGTGAATGCTTGTAATGCAATGACGTGAGATACTGATCACCGGTCACAAAGTCTGCACCAAGAGCAGCTCCACCAACACCCGTACAGGCTTTATGACCCGAGGGCACATTTTCGTAGCCAGGACCATTCGGGACTAGGTTATTACCGACACAAGGGATGGTCTCATCATGAAATTCGTTGGTGAGAGCGGCCTGAAAAGCATAGGCAAACGGATTGGTGTAGTACAATTCAAGGAACCAGTTTTTGACCTGGCCTTTAGGAATCATGTAACCGGCATACATAACGATGGCCTTGACTGCAGTTCCGGAGACTTTTGAGGCAGCTTCGAAGGTACTAAATCCGGCTCCAATACAACGAAACAAAGCGGTAATACACTGTATCACGATTATTAGCGGATGCCGTAATGAGGAAATAGAAAATGTGAAGCAGGAAGAGGGAAAAAGAAACTGGAAACTCCAGGGTCTTTAGCAAATAAAGGAACTTACTAGGGTAACAGTAAACAAAATAATCCAGAAGGTCCAGAACGCGGCTGCTGTATGCCTTAAGCCGGACATCCAATAGATCACAATCGAGAATATACTGCATTGGATCAACAGCACAGGAAAATCGGCAGCAATTTGAGCCAGACAGAATGCAGCTGGGTGATACATGGCGAATGACTTGTGCTTCAGCAAAACCGGACGACCTTTGAAGGATTCAGTGACCTCAGACATGGCCACAATACAATTATAAAGAAGAGCAAAAAAGACGGCACCACCCTTGGTAAATAGACCCAGAGATGTTGAGGGGGAGTCGTAAAAGCAGGAACCTGCAATTAAAGCCATAATTGTTGACAGAATCTGCTTTGCCAGGAAAGTTGACTTGTCACCCCACAAAATCTGATACTGACGAATCGTGCAAGCTTCGACTTGACTCCAGAAGTTAATTGTTAGAGGACTGTTCTTCGGTAGATACTTTGACTTTTCCCAGGCGATGGATTCCTTGAAGTCTTCAGTTCGCTGGCGGGCGATATCGCTATTAGGGTAGTCGTATTCTACGATCATACGTTGATAGACTGGCGAATTTTTGTACTCAGCTAGAATGGCATCTGCATTTTGAGGAAATCGGCTTTCGTAACCTGGTCTGATCTGGCGCTCGGTTGGGACAGTCACACCAGTCAGAAAGTCCCCTAGCATTAATAAATCAATACGGCTGTTTCTTCCAGGGGAGAATAGTGGGACAGCTCACCAACGTTGGCACCATCAGTATACACAAATCCCAGGTCTTGCATGAACCTTTTTGCAGCAGCTGCCGGCCCATAGTAGATCTGCCTCCCCTCGTCCAATACAAGGACTTTGTCAAACAGGTTGTAGATTCCGTTACCTGCCTGGTAGAGGGTAACAACTGTGGAAAGCCCAAGAACATCGGTCATGGCTCGAAGAGCCTTTGCCCATTCTAGTGCTGTACTAGCATCCAGACCACGGGTACTGTTATCCCAGGTGTAGATAGAGCCTCGAGTAGCCATGCATTCAATGATAGAAACACGCTTTCTCTCTCCACCAGAAACACCGCGGACATATTCATTTCCCACCTTTGTATCAACGGTATGTGAAATCTTCATTGCCTCCAGCAAAAACTTGGTGGTCTCAGCTGTGTAGTCTGCCTTTGACTTGGTTCCATCCGGAAGATGGAAGGGAATCTTTAGCCGCGCTGCAAAGTCCATAGTTTGGCCCACCGTCAACCGGGGGTAAAAGAGCTCCTCTTCGGTATTCATAACAATTTGCCCTCGGTACTTCTGGGCCTCGTCACTAGTCATGCTGCCGAACCTTATGTCTCCGTTGATATGATAGTATCCCCGACGCATATTAGCAAGCAACTTGAGCAGCGTTGTGCACCCAGAACCAGGACGGCCTATGACCAGCAACATCTCACCAGGTTTGACGCAACCATGGCTACCCTGCAAGATTGATTTCAGAGGCGGCTTTCGCAGAAATTCTCCGACCACTCGAGGTATATTGAATTGGGAGATAACATTTTCGTTAACTGCAGTCTCAGCAGATGGCACCTCAACAGTCAGATTCTGCCAGGTGATGCCCAATTGTCGTGGCTTGTAACCCGCGGCTTCCTCTCTTTCCTTTGTCGAGATGACATGATCTGTCATGCCCCATCCTGGGTCATTCATGGGTGTTGAAATGATGTCGTTACAATCGGGCGAGGCAATGGTTTCTCTGCTGACAGCGTTGCTAGTGCCTGGAGCTATTAGGGTTTCTGCGCTGGCGGCTCCTCGCACGTCAGGAACAGTGAGGGTTTCCTTTTTCATATCTGCATCCTTGTCATAATCACCGCATTCCGTGGGCGCCCTCGAGTCGAGAGGATAGTTCTCGGGATTCTCCATGATGCGAGAAGAAGAGGTAATCGTGAGCAACGAAGGGATCTGGATTTTGTCGAACTAGAAGAAGATATGGAGTGTACATTCGACTAGCTAGGACTTTAGGGGTGGGAAAGGATATATATATATACATAGCCCGATGTTCTAGAGCAAAGCCAAATTTAGAATCTGCGTGCTACAGGGGTTGTAATTACTAGTAGCCAATGTATCCGCACCTATTCATACTGTCTACATGCAGCGACTACTATGTGGGAGGCACTCACAGCCGAGTTCCGGCGGGTGTGGCCCCGGAGAGAAGGAACCAAATGCTTACCACTCATCAGAATGTTGGAATATCGCGCAAAGATCCACCTTCTTAGATCAATAGTGGACAAGCTACTACTCTTTTTGGAGGTACTTACCTTTTAATCGGGAAAATCAGGGAGGACGGGGTGGGCGATAAGGGTGGATTTACTAATCGGGAATAATACAGCGAGGTACAGACTGCTCTGGACTCCCAAGTACACTATGCCCTGTTGCAATCAGCCCAACCCTTGAAAACCCATATCAACATGTATTGAATGAAGATATATGTAGCTGTAGGAAGTCCAAGCTGCAGTGTCAACTCGTCATTCAAGTGTCTCAGATTAAAACGACGGAAAAGTATGAAGACGATTCTGATTCTCCCATCCAGAAGCACAGTCATTTAGACTCATACAGTAAACCAGAGACGAGTCAAACATGAGGGCTTCGGGCAGAGACTACAATTCTGTAGAAGAGGCCGAGAGCTTGACTCGACTCGAATCAGAACCCTGATTAGGCTGCATTGACCACTCACTGATGATAATTAACCGCCTAAGGATAATTAGTTCCATCCACTTACATGGAAAAGTCGTATGCTAAAATTAACCATCGGTGTCTTCTAAGCAGTACATTAGGGCCTGGGAACAGGAACAAAAAGTACTGATATGCTGGCCCTGGGGCCCTCCCCGACTCCTGTATCCCATCTTGGGTAATATCCGTGAACCTGGAAGTAGATAACGTAGCTGGACCTCTAGCTAAAGTATAAGATAACGAACGATAATACGGTGATCGCCTACTTGTCTTGAATTCTACGAGGTGGTCTCTACACTCCACAATGTTTTGGAAGATGAGAACAAACTCCTTGAGGTGCTTATTTACTTTCCTACTGCAAGTATCCACCCACTTGTATATAAATCGAAATAGCTTTTGTAAGGATTATAGAAATATTTCATAACGTAATGTAACATTCGGCATTATATTAACATACGTTTCCCCCTCTAGTAAGTGGCGGCGAGCAATTCCTGTCGTAGGTTATTCTGTTGAATCTAGCATAAGTGACTACCTTGATAATCAAGAGCCAAGATCCGTCGGCCTAGTAACATAAGCTTATTTTATCTTAAGCGGGCATTATTGTTGTTTCCATTAACCATTCATCCGAGCTATTCGGATATGGAAGCCGATTAATTCGAAGCGGAACTCTCTAAGAGGGAGTGTCTTAGAGATTATTAAATCACGCATTATCCACAGAATCTCGGTGGCATCTCGGCAAAATCTCGGCACAAGGCCGAAGCATGTAAGAGGCCGTCATAATTATTCTTCTCCTAAGCTCGATCGTATTCTACTGATACGCACGCTATTCCTGTGTATTCGATCACACAATCGCAGAGCAGGTCCAGGATGTTGCTGCTTTGGTTTTCTTTATGTTTGGCATGTCCAATGTGTGTTCAATTACTAGCTGCCAAATTACCTTATCAGGGGGTACGTATCCTTGTCCGTTGGATCTGATAGTCGTCGCTGATCAACTTGTGCAGAATGGATTAACCTCATTGCATTCACCCTATGCCCTGGCGGCAAGTATAACCAATCTAGACAGGAAAATCGCCCCGCCCGCGACGGGTACTGGCGGATAGGATATTAGTAGGTTAGTGTGGAGTGGGGTGGGGAAGGGAATTACCACTTTTACCAATAACTATCAAGTACCAAAATCACCGCAGAAAGCTAGTCCGACTTGCATTTTTTCCTCTTTGGGCATTCTAAGCCCTGCGCCCTGCTAGATCTGTTGAGTACGGCGCGTCAGGTAGAACAGGAAAAAACGGAAATGGATTTATTTGCAGCTGCAGCACGACCATGACTACTTTCAACCCATATAATGCTGATGTCACTCGTTTGTTTACGGTTTATAGGCAGTAGTCAATTTCTCAACAAACATTTTAACTTCTATGGTGTACTATAAACCCAATTAACATTAACATCGCCATTCGATCTACACAAAACTGTCTACTCTTTGCCCTCATCGATAAGTATAGCCAGCCACTCCAGTACCTTAAGTGGGTTTAAATCCATTAATCTTCCATCTTGGATATTTATATTGGTATGTAACTCTATTTCTTTCTTTTCGCTTCCTTCCGTCCCCCATCCGCCGTTCGACAAGTTTGTTATAATGCGGAACACCCTTAGCTTCCATCATCAAAACAGCAAGAAATTCTATTATCCGCCTTCCAGTTAAACCGATGCCTTGATTCTCTCGCTTCGTCAATAATACTTTGTCTGGTTGACCATTTTAGTAGTATATAATGAACACACGTCAATCATTAACCACTTCACGCTATTCACGTTTGGATAGCAATCTTCGCAAAAGGGTACGCAAGGCATGTGGTCGATGTAGATTAAAGAAGTCAAAGGTAAGTAAGCTATAGTCTAATACATCATCGTTTCTTAACGCCCTAAACCGCTACAGTGCGACGGTACTACACCTTGTGGACGGTGTAGGGCAGATAATTCTATCTGTGTTTTTGGAGAGAGGAAGAAAGCTCCCAATCATGGAAGATTGTACCCCAAGGGGTAAGTATCAATCTTTAGTGATTGCTTTGTTATTTATCTTTTTGTTCTATTTTTATTTTTGAGATGTGATAAATAGGATGTGAATTTTGCTAACGTATACCTTGCATATACAGATATGTTGAGATGCTAGAGCAGCAACAGACCTGGCTTGTGTATGGTCTTCAGAAATTATATCAACTTTCTGGCAAAAGGGAACGCCCGCAAAATAATCCAATGAAGAGCGGACAAGATGGTCACCCGCTTACACATGATCTGCTCACACAGCTTGGCGTTCTGGATCATATGAAAGAGAAGTATTTTGAAGAAAATACCGAGGCTCTGCAGCAGAAATTGTGGGAGCAGAGCGCTAGGAGCTCTCAAAATCTGGATCTATTAAACAGAGGTTCAAAGAGCGCACAAACATCTCCCACAGACTCGTGTTCTGGAGACGCCTTCATACCGTCTAAACTTCCTCCTATACCTCCTAGCTTCATATTACAGGTGTCAATAATCAAGCCTGAACCTCAAATACTTCCTCATAATCCCCTATACATTGCACCAGTATGGATACAGAGAGCAGTAAGCCCTATCACTTCGCACAGCCGGTCACAGTTATCCAACAATGGCTTCGGTGCCTTTGATGAAATATACAGGATGGAACTATCCAACATAACCAATCACCAATTTGATGACCCAATGTTATCGCCGGTATTTCACTGTCAGATGCCTGCAAGCAGCATGACAATGCCCTCTTTTATGGATGCAAAACGTGAACACGATGATTTCTATCAATATCTGGATTTAAACTGAACAACCTCGCCCATCTAACTGGTAAGCGAAAGAATCCCGCGTATTGTACAGCATCTTCCCTTTTTGTTCCCCTCTTTTTCAGTTTCTTCAATGGGATTGAGTAGACTCATATTACTTGATTCAATCTGTAAATACTGTTTGACGTTGCAGTGCAAAGCAATTAAAAATGGCTTTGGTAAACGGACTGTTATAGGGATATTTAAATTTTCTTTTATATATTCTTTATCGATCTCTACTAGGCTGGCATAACCTAACCCACCTATATATAGATAGATTAAGATTAGACTTCGGCAGGCACATCATGAGTCCAAGGTCTGGGCCCAAAACCCAACCCAACCCAAAACCCACAAGGGTAATCCATAGGGTATCTATCCAAACCTATTTATATATAACGTAATCAACTACCGAGTTGCGAATTTTCATCGTGGCCACCAGTATTTGAAACTGTTGAACCACCAACACAATTTAATCTGAAGAATTAAATATATGAAAAACTAGCTATTTCCTAGGGCAATTTCTGGTTGTATGTCTAACTGTCCCACAGCTACTACAGCGTGACGGAGCTCGTTGTCAAAGCACAGGAGTAGATATCTCAGGCTGCGTATCAAGCTGCTGAACGCGATTTTGGCCTTCTCGTACAGATAAAAGAGTATCATTACCTATTAAAGCACGTCGCCCTGCCCTTTAATTATATTTCCGCTCATTTTTAGCTCGTACAGTCTTAAGTTCTTGCTGTAGAAGAAAACTAGTATGCATAGCTATTTGCGCAACCTATTCAAGATGTTGAATATGAGCAATAGGACTGCTAGAAAGCTGCTCTTTTGCATTAAGAATGTTCTGTAGACTGCGTACTTTCCGATCTAGCTGGCGAGTATTCTGCGGAGTCTGAAAAGTAGAAGATATTGAGACTTCAGCTAATGGTGGTGCTGGTGTACGTAATTGAAACGTGAACTTAGAAAGAACACGTTCTTGATTAAATGGCTTAAGCCCTACTCCCATAAAACCACTGCAGATCTTTGCTGAAGTAAATACTTTAGTACATGTATCTGAATATAGAGAGAGAAAGCCTTCTTTATCAATACTATTTAGTACAATGTGTTAGCTTTTTAGATCCGCCCTTTTTAGGAAGTGATTACAAGGTATAGTTACTTAGAAAGCGTTTTTTTATTAAATAAATTGTACTTCGACTAACGCCAAATTGTTTAGCCAATTTAGTTCGTAATATTTGGTTTTCCAGAGTAGATAAAATGGCCGCGCGAGTTTCAGTAGAAAGCTTAGTATTAGGTTTCGATTTCTATAAATTTCAGTTTCAAAAGTCCTCGTCTTAGTGGAATTGTAGAGAGTTGAAAAAGTTGTAATTTTTTGATACATCGCGGAAACGCGCGAGTGTTCTTCAGAATTTTGACCCACCTTGTATTACATCTTTACCTGGCTGGCCGCTTGATCTATCCTGATATTCACTATCACTAATAGGATGTATGTCTGAACGGCTGTCAATAATAGAATTACTATATATCAATGAGATCCAACTACTCCAAACATTGAAATACATTATCCCAAAACTTTGACCCCTCCTCAACACAATCATCATACTCTACCATCCTCCCTCTCAGTCTGTCTAGAATAGCCTTGCGAGCCTCCTCTTTTTCTTCATCCTCACTCAACCTATCTGTTACCATATACAGCCTATCCGCAACTTCTGCTAGCACCCCCAACAGCACTACAAAACTCTCCAGGGAGTCTGCGATCACCCCCTGGTATCCATCTGCATGGTCCCACCCGTTAGGATCATAGTGAGACACGTCCCCATCCTGTCCACCTACCATCATCATCCACTCACTAACGCTTCCGAAATGGAAGCAGAGGTTTGTGGGAGGGCTGTCATCATCAGGAAAGCGCTCGCCATACAGTTCGTCAGCGTCGTAGGGCTCTAGAGGTCCCGCATCTTTCGTTAAATGCGTGGAGTCAAAACCAACGCATCGAAGCTTGACAGCGGGAAAGCCTATGGTAGTCAGAAAGGTTCTTGTCCCTGAGTTCGTGAGTGCTAATGGTATGTCAGATTTCTTAGGTTGCCACAGAGAACCAGCACCAAAGCGATCTTCAAGCCAGACTTTATCTAAACTCAGGGTCCGAGGCATATTATCCTGGTTGGGTCAGCTATTATTTTCTTGAAAGCCGGTTTATTTAAAGAATAGTTACTATGATTGAAAGGAAGATTTTTAACCGGTTCTGTGGACGGTCGAAAATGCAGGACAGTAATTTGCATGATTGGGCCAGGTGAATGGCGTCAGGTATACTGTTGAGGCTTCGGTAAATCCAGAGAAGGATCTCATGAGGAAGATCCAAGAAATTAGACATTTTTTTTATTTCGTAAAGCAATAGAATGGATTCACCAAGAAGCATGTAAAGCGAAATTTGCGATTATCGAGATTATCGCCTGAAATCTTCAGGGGCTAACGGCGCCAAGACGCTCCGCCATATGATCGGCTGTTCACCATCAAGTACGGGGTAGAGGACCTGTCAACTAGATAAAGATATGTTTGCAAGGCAATAAAATTACTGATGTTCCGATGGTAAGTCTAGTACAAAAGAGTGTGATTCTTATTCTGCTATACTAGTCAGAACAAGTGCTCAGTGCCAGAGACAAAAGTTCTCGGTATAACTGTAAGGAATGAGGCTCAGCTTCGCGGGTGCTGAGTAAGCAACCTGCGAAGTGGCCACTTAACCTTCACGTATACGCAAGGACCTCATAACTCAGTGATATGAAACCATATGAGAAGACGTGATCTCTAGCGCCTGCGCCGATCACCAACTCAACCCCTGAAAGCCTGACCCATTAGATATTATATAGTAGATAGATGCGATATAGCCGTCCATAGAATCGAGAATCTACTGGAATGGCATCCGGTCCTCAGTAAGCTACGTGAGTGTAGCTGATATAACTTCATTCTGTCCTCCTTCCCCTGAAATCACAACACTCAGCAACAATATCTTAAGTAGATAAAAGTATAGAGATGTTACAGACCCTTGTCTAGCGTCTCTTTATCGAAAGCGGCTACGCAAGGCAGAAAACTATAGGACGATAAGAGCTGAGGACGGCCGCAGAGTTACCGAAGGATGGTTATGTTGAGTATACCAAAACACTGTTTAATAACAGTAAAAAATTCAGATGAATCATCATTTTATCTATCCTATTCGGGAAAATTATGCAAAAATATGAGCTTGGCGGGACTCGTGGGAGTCCCACGGGACTCCCATGGGCGAACTAAGAGACTTGGTCCCGTGGGAGTGGGACTAAATTTTCACTAGTCCCATGGGAGATGTCAATGTCTAGCCATTATAACTAGGCCTCTTCAGGGCCTACAGATAGGCCCAAGGTTCAGACCCAAGGCCCAACCCACATAGGCCCTAGGCCCTGGCTATTGGCCCAAGTCCAATCCCTACATCCACAATAGACCCTCAATAGGCCCCCTAATGTAACGGAGGGTCTAATATACGGCGTAGATAGTGTAACGGAGAGCCTACTACACGGCGTCGATAGCCAGCTAGATAGGTAAAGATATGATGGCGGGGAGGAAACGTCTATCATAGCCTAATAGTAGGACTAGGAACATAGGAAGACTGATCCTTGTCTTCCTTCTCTGTGTAATAGTGTTCTTAATAGCTGGAGATCCTCCCTTGACCGCTAGTTCCTTGGAGTAGCAGATGAGGGGTAAAGCCAAAGGGCCGAAGGGTTAGAACCCTTATACGGTTTACGGGCCGATTCCTTATCATATCCGTAGTTAACAGGTAAGGATACGAGGGCGAGAGTAGACTGCGCCATAACCCACAAAACCCAGGTTTGGGTTGGGTTTTGTATCACGGAATCCCTAACGAGACTGCAGAGCTGATGTGTCGGGGACTCTGGGGCAGGTAATGGATACCTGCAGACAGTACCTGGTCCAAGGTGCAAGAACCACCCTGGTACACCGTGCAGTATAGAATCGGTCTGAAAAGATGGTCGGATGACCTTTTGGTTGATTTTTTAATACTGAGTCTACCCCTTCTCGGGGTCGATCCCCGGGTATAAAGGGGCTTGTTCTGACTAGTATAGCAGAACAAGAATCAGTCTCTTTCTTGTATTAGACTTACTATCGGACCTTAGTTGTTTCACTTTGCTTTATCAACGTATCCTTACCTAATTGACGGGTCCTCTACCCCGTATAGTAGTCCTCCGTTACACTCGGGGTCGACTCAGTATTGAAAAGTCAACCAAAAGGTCATCCGACCATCTTTTCAGACAGATTCTATACTGCACGGTGTACCAGGGTGGTTCCTGCACCTTGGACCAGGTACTGCCTGCAGATATCCATTACCTGCCCTAAAGTTCCCGATACATCAACCTTGCAGTCTCGTTAGGGATTCCTTGACAGTTTAGTTCGTTGTGATCAATTCAAATTATCACTTGAGACCTACTTTTGAGTACGACTAGCCTCAACTCATTTATACTCTTTAACTATTAGCTATATATACTTAATAGGCCTGGCCCTTTAGACTCAAGTCCATCTTTGACGGCAGCCTAGTATCGACTGCATTCCATCTTCAACGGCAGTCTAGTGTCGACTGTATTCTATCTTCAACAGCGGTCTAGTGTTGACTGCAACCCTTTGTTAACAGCAGCCTAGAGCCCAGGGCGTAACACCAGTCTTGTTAAAGTTCTAGTTATTATTTGCATATATACTATATTCTTGAGTAGCTGCTTGTATAGTCTATAACTAGGGTGTTATAACTTTTAAATCTTCCTGTTTTGTGTATTAATATATTATTTGTTTTTAATATATTCTTAAATCTTGTATGATAGTGACAAGGAAGGATATACTTTTATTAAAATTTGTTAATATGTTGCAAATTCAAAGGAAGCTATGTTAAAGGAAGCCATTCAATAAAAGAAGCTGTCTCTAAAAAGATTATCTGACAAAGAAGGCCATCTCAAAGGAAGCTATTTGATAACGACAGCTGTCTGCAAACAGGTGATCTAATATAGGAAAATCTTCAACAAAACAATCACCCGGATATGGCCGTCACAAAATCTTCTTTTAAAAAATGAATCCGTGAGTCTACAGTACCAGCACAGTCCCACTATGTTAACAAAGTGACCTGTTAGACCACAATAATTGTTAATCTATCCAGGTTTTACCTTTGGTGAATAGCCTACCGCCGCAATAGCTTTGTGAGAGCTGATATCTCGGAGTTTCCATATCCCGCCTCCACGGCCTTTTCAACCAACGCTTCGAGGGGTTTGAGTAATTCAGAAGAAACACCCTGGGATTCAGTGACCTCACAGATATTTTTGAGAGCACTGCCATAAATCCCTAGAGTGCTGCCAAGGGCAGTAAAATGGCCTGTATCGATCTGTTCCGCTAGAGCTCGAAGGTAATCCGACATAGATGTGGTGAATTTGATGTATGAATCCATGAATCCAGTAGCAGTCTCGCCTGGCTGAGACGAAATGAGCGCACTTGAATGAATAAAGCCTGAAAACAGGCCAAGTAAGCCGCTTAACAGTGCCGAGTCATGCAATGAAGCTAGACCAGGATCTAGCCCAACGTATTTTGCTCCGCCGAGGGCTGTAACCCTTTCTTGAATGCTGGCAAACAATTCCGGTGGTCCACTATAGAGGAGAAACGCATCCTCTGTCCCTATTTGAGCCGGTACTGCCATGATTGCTCCATGAATATACTGGCCTCCATGGCCAGAGACGAAGCTTGAGAGATCACGGGCTTGTTGGCTTGTTCCATTGGTAGTATTGAGGATGATTTTTCCAGACAGAGATGAGAGGTTTTCGTTAAGCATTTCGTGCACAATGTTGTTTTCAAGAACACAAAAGACTAAGAAATTGCTAGCTTCAAATCCTGCTTTGAGAGAAGTCACAAGCTCAGCCCCCTTCTCAACGAGAGGAGCAGCCTTGGCAGCCGTTCGATTCCAGATAGTGGTTCGGTATCCTTTCTTCAATAAAGCAGCGGCGAGAGCGCCTCCCATGCCTCCAAGGCCAAAAACTGTCACGTCTGAAGGCATTTTATCCATGTACAAAACGAAGTTGACGGGAGTATATATTTGATGAAAGAATAAGAGCAACAAGGGACAATTCTGAGTTTTTCTTGGTAGGATATCTGATAGCCACGAGTTTATATAACTGACATATGTCAGGTATTGTAGATAGCTACGCCTTTTGTACACAATTGATTTATAATATATCGGAAACTTCTCTTGGGTAAGATTACTAAAACCGGAGACATTTGACGTAAATGAAAAGCAAGCCCATGTCTTCTAGCCCTTAGCAAATATGGCTATGGGAGGCTTGGCTGCTTCATTGTGCCGCACTCGCTGTCCGAGAATCCCGGGATTCCCGGTAGACATAAGCAAAATCCATCAACTTAAACTTTATAGCCCTTTTTTCTGCATAACTTTGTATATAAATGCTAAGGCCTTCCCAATTAGGACTGTTTATGTAAAGTTATACAGAAAAATGGGTTTCGATAGGTTCTTTGGGTCTTTTGCATGCCAAGAAATGGGTTGAAAGATGGGTTTTAGCCACGAACTCACCGAACAAGTATCCAATAATGTGGCAATATCCTGTGGAAAGACATACTAGGCTCGTAAGATATTGATTACACTGATATGCACAGCAGTAGCTACAAGTTATAGATTATGCGAAGGCTACTAAATTCAACAGGAAATCCTCTGAATCATCTATTGGTACGTCACAGATCTTTTATTCAGGGGCACGGGGCAGGTTGCCCAGTTCGTGATTAAGATGGAGAATAGTATCTGCGAAGATGGGGAACTGTAAGTCTGGAACAGCTTGCGGGCCATGCTCTTCCACTGCGCACCCTATTCAGTAAGGACAAACAGAGACTTATTATTCACTAGGTTACTAACTAAGTCGGCTAGTGTAAGGTTGTCTATTGGCTATTAAAATAATCACACAAACTGAGATATGATCGCCGTTGCCCTCGAGCGTAGGTGAGGTCAACAATAGATACCATTGAGAGGTTAAATGTGGATAGTCTCTCAACTGGCCCTTGCAGGTTTTATTGCAGAAAATGGGAGTAAATGTGGCATGGAAGGGAATACACCGTGTCCACTAACAATAGATCTGTTGGACTGACTATATGGTAAACCTATGAACTATCTCTTTCTTTGCATAGTCTACAAGACACTTTCTTTGGCTATAATCTTGTAAGTTATCAGTAATGAAGAGATAATATACAAAGATTATGCTACACAGATAATCTATACCGAACTGAACCGATATACTAATGAATCACTGAAAGCTTCCAAGCAAACTAGTCAAACCCCACATGATGTTCAGTTTCTGAACCCTCAGCGCCCGCCACTTTCTTCGAATAACAAACCTGTGGGGTTCGAACTCTGATTGATTGTTAAAAATCCATCGCGCCAAGGCTGTCTTCATGCTCCATGGAGTTAGGCCCCGCTATCTCCGCCTCTTCCGGGGCGTATGTAAGCAAGGCACAAGGCGTAAGCCGCTGCCTGCAAAGTGGCCCACTTCACTGTACTTAGCTGTGGCAGCTACAGGCGGCCTGTACTGTGACTGTTCCGGCTCCGAGAGAGTGTCTAAATGGCTTTATTATCTCACAAGACGGAAACTCTATACTATTACCAGTGGTCTCCTCACCTTCATTGCGAGGATTCTTCTCCATGACTCGCGCTATCGGCACTAAATCTGACATTTGCAACCTGGCAGGCCTACAGCAGAGATGCCGTGGGTCCAAGCCAACACATTTCAATACTGCACCCGGTAAGCTTCTCACGCACATGTATGCCACTGGCTATTACCTTTGGGGGGGACACACATTTGGATTTACTGTTAGCTAGCTTATCTTAATGGAGCTCTTAAGTTACCTCTGTGGGGATCCCAAGATATATGAGCTTCTCGACGTATTCCACTCCGATATGCAGCAAGTATCGCCATGTCTTGCTTTCGAATTCTAGTGATATTACTATCTATGTTACGTCTCCTTAGCTCATGTTATCCTACGACCTCTGGCACCCAAATCCGAATGTGGAAGAAAGGGATCGACGGTGGTGCGGTTACTCGTAAATTTCTCTCATGTTGAAAAGGCTAACGTTGATGCAGTCTTCTTAATGCTATCGTTATCCTAGAATGTTGTTTTGTCGTATATTACTGCTCCAACGCCGAGCAATGCTGGAAACCATATCTATTTTGACACTGCTCCGGTGCAATTGGAGGATGGGTCGTATAATGCCGATAAAGCGGACCAAAAATCCCTCCTACGCTGTCTGACATCTGCAACAAGTGCTGCCACCCACATCAGGAACCCATCTTTGAGATTTATGTGCCTTTGTCGTATTTCGCTTCTGTCACAATCATTCCGTCATTTCCCCATTCCCTCCCCATCTGTCACATGATAAACAGTATATAGTATCCCAACTTCAGGTAGTGAGAATGAGAGAAACAACTATTCGAAGATCATCACATCCTGGTACAGCCAC
>ML736291.1:21375-98606 GCA_009193595.1 Aspergillus bertholletiae
TCAGGTAGTGAGAATGAGAGAAACAACTATTCGAAGATCATCACATCCTGGTACAGCCACGAAGTAAACCATCCCGTCACATTCTTCCCGTCACATTCTGGTAGCATGTCCTTGGGATACCAGGACCTTGATTCGTTCATTACACCGTTCTAATTGTTAATTCCACCTGTTGTGTTGCTTCATCGTTGTTGACGGGTTTCCTCTACAACCATTTTCCTTCCACCACCTATCATCTTATTTTCATCATCTCCCATCGATTTCATTACTTTCACCTCCTTTTCCATTACTTTCAGCGTCAATTACGGGTTTACCGTTATCGAAGCGTTGTCTGTCAAGCTCATGTCCAGCAGGAGCCAGCTCCGTTTAGCTGAACTAGCCTATCAAATTCTATTGTTTTGTCTTTTATCTAATTCACTGTTTACAAGCGAATTTGATCAAGACACCCTTTATCATATCGATTACCTTGTCAACGAGCTGAGTATTGAAAAACCCCTTTCTTCCAATACACATACCTATCCACTGGATTGGTTTATCCATCGGACTGTTCTATACAAGGACGTCAAGGAGTTCCTACGTCTCTCGGATAATCTCCTTACTTGTCTACCGACATACCAACATTGGGTTGATGAGCATCCGGCAAACGCATTGCCAGAACCAAAGAAACTATTAGGACGCGTGTCAAAATCACGATCACGGGCCTCAAGTATTTCCACGACTAACGAGCCGAGCAGTGATACAGCTGTACAGACACCCGTTGGAGCGAATTTGCCTCAGGCAAATTAACTAGATCCTGTAATTACCCCTTATCAAGGTAAATATTAGATAGGTAATCAAATAGGTGATCAAGAGTTACCTCCTGGAAATACCGTTGACTCTACCTCACCACTACGTCCATCTCCTACTATTCGACCAACAAGAAAGTGTTCCCAGCTAGAACGATTCCCCAATCCACATTGTCTTACCTTTGATTAAGCATCCATTAAATCACTTCAATAGCCTCAACAACCTCAAAAATATCTGGAAATATTAAGTTTTCCACTGTCAAATCCGTTCACCCTTACAGCTGATCAACTGTCCGGAACTAACACAATGTCGACCGCTACTGGACAGGCCACTAGTAATTCACGATCCGCTGACAAACCGTCGATGCGTGATATCCTCGCTGCAATATAAAGTACGTAACAACACTTCGGAGCATTCGAAGAGCGTTTGACCGCTTTAACTACTGATGTACAGACTCTTTCTGCTCAGAATGACCGAGATAATCGTGAACAACTTAAATCTAGTCAGAGATCCCCTAACGACACTGCAAATCCTTTCTCTGACTCTTAGTGTAATTCATTTAATAACTATTCTGGTCTTCACAATCCAGCTGACAACCATAACAACGGTAATGGCAATGGAAAAACGGAAGCAGGATATTGGAAAACAGACGAAGTAGGCTATTTTTAGCTAGATATGAGAGAAGATGTTGCTATAAAGTAAATCGGTAATTAAGTCTATTATAAGGATACGAATACCTTCTTAGACCGTATGCGCGATATAGCCGCGTATAAGGGTGAAGCCTTGATAAAAGCAAATCTACCAGCTTACTTCCGTGGAGCCGCCTTATCTTGGTACAGCTTTGAACTGACCGATAGAGAACGACGATTGATACGTGTATCCGCTACACTCGAAGATAGTATGTTCCTTGAACTCACTAAATGATTTAAACTAAACCCGGTCGTCGCTTTGAATAAGCTTAATAATATGATTTATATTTTTGCTGATATCTGAGCTTAATAATCTGTCCAAGTGTTTACTTAAAAGGTTATCCGCCTAGCACAAGCCGCTGACATCGACAACCCGTTCAACCAAATTATGATGATTTGGAATTATTTTGATCTATATCTCCAACAACACGTTCCCCAACTAATAAAAGATAATCGACTTGGTCCTTTCCTTGACCAGCTAGAGTAAAAGTCCTATATATAGCAGAACTTAGCCAATACAAATGCTATTTGTCGTGCCCAATAAGCAGCTGTATCCCATAGCCCCTTACGAAACGGTAATACCGATACTAATTCACGGCGAACTCCTTATCAAGCCCTTAATCCTAGGAACTCCCGTGGAGGTTTCCAATGATCTGGTCTGAATATTAACTGGCAAAATAATAGACCTTGGCAGAACCAAAATCAATAGTAAAACCGTTCTCAACCACAAAACCATTGGCAACAACGTCTACAGAATCTGAACCAATTATCTTACCAACAACGTCTCTATAACACTCCTACCTCCCCACCTAACAACATTAATGATAACGGAACATCGAATACCTATAGAGCTAATATGTGGAGGAACAATCAGAGGAACAGCAACGTGGGATATTAGACTGGTCGATCGAATAATCAACAGCCATGGAATAAGAACACTTACCGTAATAACACTCAACATCCTACTGGAGCTTATGCTGCCTTCACGAATAAAGCCCTATCTCGTGAAGACCAGGATCAACAACCTTATATATTGTTCGACCTCGGCCAAACCGTTGTCCACGATTAGTCGAACCAGTTACCGATACAGGAACCCTTTAACTTGTCTGATAATCCCAACGCTTTTTATACAGATCAACTATACGATGGTAATGATGACTATACTACTTATACCACTTGTCCGCCTGATGACTATTTTGACGAGCTCGATGAAGCGTATTACACCGATCAGTCTGATCAGTTTACTGATAACCCGCATACCTTCAGTACATTGATTGAACATGTTACTCTAGTTAATAATGTAGTCACGGATATACCGGAGCAGGTCGAAGACTCAACGACCGTGGCAGTTATCTGTCTCAATTGCTATAAGGGCTTTACGTCAAATAATAATCTTCACTGACACTTACCCTGCACAACCATTATCGATAGGAACGAATCTACTACCTCCCTCGGAGACACTATAGTTATCGAACTGTTAAATACCGACGAACAATTCATTGTCGAATCGGACAGGTCTGATAATATATTTTTATCTATCGGTCTTCGTTCCTGGAGAGCTGTTACAGTGAATGTTGGTTTAAACACCACAACG
Organism: Aspergillus bertholletiae; assembly: GCA_009193595.1. Taxonomy (NCBI): domain Eukaryota; kingdom Fungi; phylum Ascomycota; class Eurotiomycetes; order Eurotiales; family Aspergillaceae; genus Aspergillus; species Aspergillus bertholletiae. The sequence goes on from ML736291.1 coordinate 24,442, forward strand.
TCCTATCATCAAGTTTGTCTTGACACCGGTTGCTCGTCTAGTGTGATTAACACGAGTTTTGCGAAAGCCATAACAGAGGTTGATATATACACTATCGACCACCCTGTTAATGTTAGTGGTATAGGATCATCACACTTACCAACCGAGTACACCGTCTTTTACGTCTACTTCCCGTCTACGATGGACGACAGCAACAGACACGGGTTTGCTAAGATTAGGGTTAGGGCCTACGTTGTCGATGCGATTAAACCAAATCTATTAATCGGTATGGATGTAATAGGCCGTGAGGGTATCGTCGTAGACCCAGACAGTGGTCGTGCTATCATCCATTCGTGTAAGGATTTCGTGTTTGCGATTGATTGTAAACTGAAAGTCGGTTATACCGCGCCTATTCTAGTCTATGCAACCCGACAAATCATTATACCTGCGATGTCTTCCGCAACAATTCTGGTTAAAGTCAAACCGAACCTTCCCGATCGAGATCTTATATTCGAACCTATCGATGGTACAACCACACCGCGGTTAACCTACTATGCCTATCTGATTGACGCGAGTTTTTTATATATCAAAGTCGCTAACGATACGCCCGATCCCATCGTTGTAATCTAACATGCCCGTCTTGGAGTAATTTCCGACTCGGATTATGTTACTGCCTATCAGGTCGATAAAAGCGCTGCTGAATTGGCTTATCTGTTTATTAAACCATTGATTGAAGAGCCTACAGATAGTCCAATTGTTAACAACGAGATTAAAAATAAGACTAAGTGTTCTATAGAGAATAGCTTGATCGACAATTGAGATATTGATAAGGATAAGACTATGGTTACACCGTTGGGTATTACTATATATAGTGAGGACCCGGACATTGTTCAACAGATCCGTGAAATTACCGAGCAGTTCGATATATGGGCCAATGATAATGGTTCAAATGTTGGTGTTGCTAATATCCCAGAGAATCAATAGCTATAGGTGCCAATGAAACCTGGTTAGGAAGACTATATTTCTAAACCACGTGTTTACCAATTGAGCTTGAAGGATTGTAAAGTAATTAATGATATATTTAATCCACTCCACGACCAAGGTAAAATAACCTATACTATCAACCGTACCCCCGCCGGTTATCCTATCTTCGTTGTGTACAAGAATATATAGACTCCGAATGGTTTTATATCTAAGGATCGAGTTGTTATTGACCTTCAAGGAGCAAACAAAAAATCGATACCCGATGTATACCCAGTATCCCCTATTGACGATATAATTGCTTTGGTCAAAGACTGTTTCTTTATAACTGTTCTCGATGCCTGTCAGATATTCTACCAGTGGTCAACAAGGCGTGACTATCGCGATCGTCTAGCAATCATTAGCCATCGAGGGTAGGAAATCTTTAATGTCGCTATTATGGGTTTCATTAATAGTATCCCGTTTGTTCAACGTTAAATAGAATTACAACTCAAACACCTGTTTAGGTTTTGCCAAGTATATGTTAACGATATCCTTGTCGCTTCGCGGATATTCAAGGACTATTGCTACCATCTGAGACTGGTTTTCAAAGAGCTTCTTAAGCTACGTCTTAAGCTAACACCGAAAAAAGTATTTATCGGTTTCCTATCAATTCAGTTGCTTGGTCAACGGGTCGATGCTCTAGAATTATATATACCGCAAGAAAAACTGAGGGCCATTCAGTCATTGAAATTCCCGGTAATCTTAAAGGACCTTGAGTACTATATTGGTTTAACCAGCTGATTTCGCAACTATATTAATCAATTTGCTGGAAAGATTGAACCATTACAAGCCCGCAAGACTGCTTTGTTAAAAGGTGCTCCAAAGAATTTACTACTTGAACAAGGTAAATATGTTACAACCACTGTTTATAATGATCCTACTGATCAGGAACAACAAGCTTTCGATATATTATAAGCTGAGTTTCGCATCGAAAAATTCCTTATACACTACGATCGCCATTGTCAATTATATGTTGACCTTGATGCTTCACGAAAAGGCCATGGTGTTATGGTCTACCACCTCGCTGCTACCTACATCCACTTGGATATAAAGATACCCCTAGTCTATACTGCTGTACAACCAGTCCTTTTCCTGAGTCGAACTCTTACAACTGCTGAGCGCCGATATTGGCCCACTGAATTGGAGGTTTTGTGCCTTGTATGGATGCTTCGTAAAATCCGATATCTTGTCGAAGACGCTATTAACCCAGTTGTTATTTATACTGACTATCAGTCAACTGTTAATATTGCTGTACAACCATCGTTGAATACAGTTGTAACTGATAAACTTAACCTACGGTTAGTCCGTGCGTCTCACTACGTTCAGCAGTTCCGTTTGGTTGTTATCCATTGTCCCGGTAAAACCAATGTCGTGGCGGACGCCCTATCTCGCCTCCCTGCGGATAGTAATGTCCCCACCAATTATAATATCGATCTCGACAGTGTCTTTAAGGCATTCACCTGTCAAGCAGTTTGTTTAGGTATAACAGCCTATGCAGGTTCGACAGTGTTGCTTGCCGACAACTTTAAAGACCGACTCTGAGAAAGTTATACTAAGGACCCTCGAGTATAATGCATTATTACTGTTCTACGGTCTGACCAACAAGCGAACCTACCCTACAAACTCGACGACGAGGGTATTCTCTTTATGAAACGATAACATGTCCTACCCGATGCCGATTATATCCATGAAGATCTATGGATCTATCTACCCCGACCAATGATATTGGAACTTTTTAAGTTGATTCATAACAATAGAAACTATCAAGGGATAGATAAATGCCTTAATGCTTTGGACGGTATAGCTATCCATTAAGGTCGTCGATTTTTTAGAGAATATATCGCGTGTTGCCCTTCCTGTTTGCTTAATAAGCCTCGCCGATATCTACTGTATAGTCAACTGCAACCTATTGTGGTACCACCGGAACCCTTTTACACTATTATTTTTGACTTTATCGTCGCCTTACTGACTGAGCAAGATTTTGACCAAGTTCTTGTTATTGTCGACAAATTCACAAAACATGTTAGGCTTTTACCTGGCCAGTTAACTTGGAAATCAGATAGATGGGGAAAAGAGTTGCTTACCTACTTCCAAGGACACGATTGGGGATTACCGAGAGCCTTTATCTTTGATAGGGACCCGCGCTTTACAAGCAGTGTATAAAAAGGCCTATTTTCAAAGCTTAGTATTTCCTGGTACTACTTAACGTCCTATCACCCTCAAACTAATAGTCAAACCGAACGTACCATCTAAACAGTTGAAATTATAGTACACCATACCATTACTCAAGGTTTATCATGGTTACCGTAACTACCGGTCATTGTATCTACGCTCAATACCTCACCCAGTGCTTCTACCAAACAGACATCTACATAATTGCTTTTCGGTATAGACTTTAGACAACCATAAAATATGTTGAAAGGACTCATCTATCGCGATCATACCAGTCCACGGCTGGATGCGGAAGAAGCCTTGAAGTATGCAGCTATGCAGATAAAGCATTACTATGACTAACAGTATCAACCTATGTCGTTCGAACCCAGTGACAAAGTATTTGTTAGACTGTATAAGGGCTATACAATTCCATCAGCCAAGATGAAGGCCTTTAGTCCGAAGTTTTCACAGCAGTACTCAGGTCTATATACAGTTCTTGAAAAGATCGGTCGACACGCGTACAGGATCGATTTACCGCCTGTGTGGAACATCCATAATATCCTTTCTATTACTTAGCTCAAATTATACTCCCGTCATAACAGCCAGACCGAAGAAGACCATGTCAATAGTCATGAAACTGACCGCTCTACTATTCCTGACCCCGAGAATCAGCATGATCAAACCCGAGACCGCTTTACCGTCCCCGGTCCAATATACGATGACTAATTTGAAATTGATCGTATTCTGGATAAGCGTACTACACGAAAAGGTCGCGGTCCATTCTTTACTCAGTATTTGGTACGTTACACCGGGCATGGCCCAGACCACGACGAGTGGATAAAAGAGACGGATATAAACGCACCTGAATTGATCGAGGATTACGAACGTCAGGAGTAGTGACAGTTTCTATTTTATGTTTTTTCTATTCAATATCAACGAGGACGTTGATTTCTTTGTTCCGCGGCTACTGTCACATGATAAACAGTATATAGTATCCCAACTTCAGGTAGTGAGAATGAGAGAAACAACTATTCGAAGATCATCACATCCTGGTACAGCCACGAAGTAAACCATCCCGTCACATTCTTCCCGTCACACCATCCACCCTTCGCTCGCCTATGCGTGGCCCTAATAGTTGGCGCACCTTCCTTGAGCTCATATTGAGCAACTGGTTATGCTCCCACTCAGTCCTGCCCACCCTGAGCAGCCTACTCCTGTACCATCTCGTTCACCTTCTTCTATACATTAGCCTTGAAGCCGCCCAGTTATCGGCTTGTAAGGTGCTGTCGCAATTCTTCCCGGGGCTGCAAACAGCCGGACCCCAACATTGCGCAACATCCGGTCAGGGAATTTCATGCACCGATCTGTACCAACAACTTTTACAATTTGGTCACAGGATCCCTGTTTCGCAACCGGTGAAGACAGGGAAAAGGCCACCTGGCATGCCAAGCGCATGCTAGAAGTGTAACGGAGGACTACTATACGGGGGTGGAAGACCCGTCAATTTGGTAAGGATACGTCGGGAAAGCAAAGTAGAGACAACTAAGATCCGATAGTAAGTCTAATACAAGAAAGAGACTGATTCTTGTTCTGCTATACTAGTCAGAACAAGCCCCTTTATACCCGGGGATCGACCCCTTCTCGGGGTCGACTCAGTATTGAAAAATCAACCAAAAGTTCATCCGACCATCTTTTCAGACCGATTCTATACTGCACGGTGGGGCAGGGTGGTTCCTACACCTTAGACCAGGTACTGTCTGCAGGTATCCATTACCTGCCCCAAAGTCTGCGATACGTCAACTCCGCAGTCGCGTTAGGGATTCCGTGACGACGAGGCACTATTACAGGAAATTAAGCCCTAAATTTCGTTGAATAGAGACCCCAACCTATCTCACACCTCGCGCCCCCATGTGGTATGTTCTACGTATCGCTAATACCTTGAATAGCAATTAATTATTTGTATATCCGTACATGGGTAATTTGCAAGCATAGCATCGTATCCATCTGAACAACTATTGTAAATACAGCTGGCGCTGACAATGCCTACTAGTTTATGTCCCCTGCAGAGAACAAGCTGAACATCGGAATCACAAGGGGCAATTGGAGGTCTGTTAGCGACGGACAGTATTTATAGCTTTTACGTTTGCTAGATTCACAAATAGCTAAGGCTAGGATGTTGATGCCTACAAAATACCTTTCAGATACGAAGATCATGTTCATCAAGTATCAGGAATTGATTTATTATTGGAAGGCTCCTATGGAGCATACTGGGATCAGCAGCCTCCGTTCTCCTTCCATAAACGAAGTAATTCCTTTCCATAGTCATTTCCGTTCGGTGACCTCACCATAGTATGAATATGGAATATCCCTGGCTCTGAGTTTGAGAGATACATCCCACATTCGTGGTCAAATTCGCAAATGAGGACATGGCTGTTGATTTGGAAATGGAAGGGGTCGTTGTCCGTGTATTTGCCCATCCACATAAGCTAAGTGTCATCCAAATGAGCTTTGACATCACTCATCTTTGCAGTCAAAGACCCGTTGGGGAGGAAGTCAATGAAGGATTTGATAAGCTGCAGCAGAATTTCCTTGGAAGCATCAGAGAACGTAGTTACCTGCGCACCACTGCAAGGAATCACTCGATTATCTTCATAGGCGCCCGCCAGGTTACGTCCATCCGCTGGGTGGGGAAAACCATCCGGCATATCTGGATGATCCAGCAAGTCGTACACAATCGTCTTCCGTCTACTTTCCAGGGAAAGGCTCTGCATTAAGCGCACCGCTAGATGCATTTCGAGCGAGAACAATTCGGTCACTTTATGCTCCCCCGTGTCAATTTGATTTAGCTCACACCCTAAAAAGATGGGCGAGAGGACTATTTGATCTTCCAAGGCAAGGCAACAAAGAGAAAGATGATGCCCCCATAGTGACCAACCCCAAGGGCCAGTCACAGACGGCTCTCCGAACAGAATAAAATTATAACTGCCCTCATTCATTAAATGAGGGGCGCCCATGAGACCACCAAGAAAGCCATTAATTCTCATACAATCAATGGCCTTGCCACACATAATCCCTAACAAGACTGCAGCGTTGGTGTACCGCGGACTTTGGGCAGGTAATGGATACCTGCAGACAGTACCTGGTCTAAGGTGCAGGAACCACCCTGCCCCACCGTGCAATATAGAATCGGTCCGAAAGATGGTCGTATGACCTTTTGGTTGACTTTCAATGCTGAGTCGATCCCAAGAAGGGGTTGACCCCCGGGTATAAAGGGGCTTGTTCTGACTAGTATAGCAGAACAAGAATCAGTCTCTTTCTTGTATTAGACTTACTATCGGATCTTAGTTGTCTCTACTTTGCTTTCCCAACGTATCCTTACCTAATTGATGGGTATTCTACCCCGTATAGTAGTCCTCCGTTACACTCGTGGTGACCCTGTGCAGACCCGAGCTACTCCGCACGGCGGATAAGTGGCGGTCAAGTCTAGGAAAACCTAAGAATGCCGGAGGAGCGTTACATATACAATTATTACATGACTAGTGTTCGCTGGCTGGCTATCCAGCTGCAACCCGATTCCTTCTGCCGTTCGAGACATATTCTCAGAGAAACCCCTGCTGCCCGTAGACGTCACTACCAAAGAGGTTCAAATTCCCTTTTTTAAATACAACTTTTGTAATACGTCTTAACCCGAGATGTAAAGCAATGAGCAGTATTTCCAATGGTTTTACGCCCCGCAGAGCGCAGTATCACTATTGGACCTTAAAGGTAATAAAAGATTCCTACCGATGTGGGTCAGCCATACTTGATAGCAAGTGCTCTCCGTCAAGTCGATTTGCCTTGGTTCGGAAAAGGGCGGGCAACAATCGCAACCATTCCGTGAGAAACCATGTTGGCATCGCTTCGGAAACGAAGTTGCAGGCGTGGTATCAACGCCTTCTTGATCAGTTCGTGTTGGAAATGCTGTTTATGCCAAATCCCAGTGAGGAAGTCCGCCGCTGTAGTGCAACGTTCCAGACAGTTTTCTTCCTGAAACTCGTAGTGGGCATCAATCCGATGCAAATTAATATCACCAAACCCATATTTTGCGAGATACTGAATAGCAGAGTGCAGTAGATGTCCTTGATGGCCTACAGGAGCAGACCGAGTGACTGAGGTCAAAAGTTGGACCACTTCGTTATACGGCCCTCCCTGAACAACAACAATTTTCGAATCCAATCCACTCACCAGCCTAGTCATTTGCTGGATAGCCCTTTCCATATCTAACAGATTGTCCAACTGCCATAAGGCGAGCACCGTACTAAAGGTGCCTGGAAGGAATAGGGAGTCCTCCAGAGGAGTGTTAAGGAATCGACTTTTATGTCGCTGAAAACGCCCACCTATTATCGAGGGAAGGTTAACGTTTAGGCTAGGATGAGCAAATAGGCTTTGAAGCCTTACCGATGAGGTCTTTTCCAATACATAAAACCTTCTCGCTATCTTCTATCGCTTCAAGCAATCTCTCCAGGTCTTTGCTCACTAGATTGTGAGTCAAAAGGTCGCCTGTCCTGCTCAATATCGACGGTTTCAAGCATCTAGGTAAAGGGTATGGCCCGAGAAGTGGTTCTTGTTCGATTTTCTTCGCCATCAGGAGATAGTGGGCTTCGGGAGAATGATCTGGCCCCGATGGGGAGAAGAGATAAGAAACAGGCTGTATTTCAATAGCAAAGCCAGATTCCCGTAGAAGCTGAGACCATCGTTCCTCTGACAGAAATGAATCATCGATAAGATTACCCATCCAAGGCTTGTCTAGCATCAAAGCACAGTCCCATGTAGAATCATAGGTAACCTTTTCAGGGTCCAAAGCGGTACTTGGAGTGACTCCAAGAACCAAATATCCTCCAACTTTAATCCACTGAGAGAATCTCACGACTATAGAGCACACATCACTTGAGGGCATTTGAAACAAGGATAGGATAGCAAAGACAGCATCAAACAATTCTGATGGCTGATATGTCCTCATGTCAGCAACTTGAAAGTCTCCGGCAACTTGTAACCCAGCAATGGTCACCATCTCCTGCGATATATCAATTCCGTGAACCTCATGGCCAGCAGATGCAAGAGTGTGTGATACAGGCTTTCCCGTTCCACAACCAACATCCAGGACTCGGCTTCGAGATGGTAAGACTTTTGCTGCAAGTTCAATAAATCTCTGCAGCTCTCTGTCCATCCCAAACGCAGCCTCATAACGCGCCCCCAAGCTGTTGAAGACAGTTTCCGCGTCTGCTGGCATGGTCAAGGTTCTCTTGCATTAAATGGTAGAATGAAGCTGAAGTAGATCAGGTTAGAGCTTGTTCCAAACTGCGTACATTTTAAGATTGCTTTAGGCTATTTATGCTAAGCATATGGTTTCGTCAACCCATTAGATGACAAATCGACTTGATAGTATGGTTTAATCATTTTGCTTTAAGGACGATAGTTATGCACCGTGCTGAGACTCCCTTTGACCTTTTTTTTTCTTTTAGCTCAGCTGCGCCTCTTGAATGTCGACATGTCTTAATTTATTGGCTAATGAAAACTGCTTTCTGAAAGAGTCAATATGGGACAAGACGGCGGTGTGGCTGCGAGGGCCATTATTAATTAGGATAACGAACCAAATAAGTGGTTCCCGCGGCAGCACGCAGCTAGCACCATGTAATAGAAGACAGGACCTACTTTGACTACAATCTAATAAAATATCGACATTCTTGTTGTACTGTACTAGGCCAACTAAGAGTTTTTCACAACTAGTCACCCCTTGCTCGGCACAGAACTATCAGTAAGAGTAGAGCTGTTAGGTCAGAGAACTAGGAACTAGGTATGAGAAGCAAGGTATTCTACTCTGTTCAGGGCCTGACCACCCTGCAATCTATCACTGTCTCGATTAGGTCAGCCGTAGAGTATTTTAGTGCCTCTGAGAGAAAGTATACCAAGCTCTCCGCGCCTTTTCTTTTTTTTGTTGAGAGCACTGCCCGATTTTAACTTTAATTGCGACGTTTCCTGTCCGGGGCCGGGACCAGGCGACCCAGGCCTGAACCTAGTCTAGAGATCGCCTCTATACGCGTGTTCTGCATATTGATATGTACTCAATCGAGTGGTAACTACTCTCATCTCGTATCACTCAGCCACTACACATCTCTCACACACCCTTGGGACACGTCAGAAAAGATGTGCAGGAAGGTGTTTTTCCTTACAGTGTTGAGAAAGATTGCGGGCTAATCTTGACGATAGGCGTCTAGTACCCGGCATAGCGTCTCACTGCCGGGCGAGAAACACTGAAAATATTCATGTTGTCTGTGATTACTCTAGAAGAACCTGATATCTAATAAGACCTGATTACTCATGATAGTGAGGACAACTTATTTAACCATTGCCTGCTTCTTAGTGTTGGGGACTTTGTCTTCACCATGATCTTTGTCTTTACTCTCATAAATGCGATGACATTTTTGCGCGACCAGGATACCCAAGGTTCCATGGAACGGCCGAGCAAAGCCAAGCCATGGGCCATGGAATCACCATGGCAGATCCTGAATCACTCCGTCGGCTTTCGTGATCTGGATCACCAGGTAGTGCTCTTACCCCACCCTAGCGTCGGGCTGCATTGGGGTTTGACCTAGCAGGAAATTGATCGGCATCTCAGCTCCCATGCAAGCGAAAGTGTAGAGCTATCCCGAATGTAGAAGCTCCTCTACCGCTATTTTGCCGATCCTACTTGGATATTCGGAGTTTATACTAATTCGTAATATATGTTGTAACGCGAGGAGAAATTACCATTTCCAAGTCTATGCACCTTAAGAATATGTCAGACTTGGGCTCATCATTGGAGCAGTTTCCTTAGTTTAAGATATGCTTGAAGGCAAGGGGTGATACGTATACGGAGGAATAATAGTCATTGAGATCTGCGCCTTTCACTGCGCAAGAGATTTCAAAGAGGCCTGGGATCACGTTGTTACCTCAGAGTATGTTGGGCGATAGAAACATGAGGCCAATTCTGAGTGTACATGAGCCTATCTTTCCCCGGAGCCCCCTTCGGATCGCCTTGTTTTATTCAAGTCCTGGACATCGTTTGATGATTCATTTGCTAAAGGCCTATAAACCTAGGCGTTGTCATCAAGTGAATCAGAGTGGTGATAATACTATTGAACCTCTCCTGGGGTAGAGAAATACCCTCAGGTGTTTTTCTACCCACGACTAGGCACTGAGAATTTGAGAATTGGCCCGTTGCTCAGGTATCATAATATAGACCCGACCGGCCTACCTCCAGAGGAAGTATCAGTGGTATTTAAGCAACTTTCCGTGAAGCTTACCCTACAATGCCCAGTCAGACCATTGCGATCATATGTGCCCACTAGGACTTATTATAGACTAGGACAAACATACGAAAAAGCGTGGAGGAGGTGACACCGTTTCTTGCCATTGATATTTTCAACTAGAGCCTGGCCCTACTCACCGGCTCTCATATCGGACTCTGTTATACAAGGTTCCAATCTTATCAATTTTGACTGCAATACTATCTCCGTTCCTCAGAACCACCCTTGGCTCCCGAAAATATCCAATCCCTGCCGGCGTGCCCGTCAAAAACAGTGTCCCGGCCTCCAATGTCGTACCTTGAGATAAGTACGATATCTGCTTCTTAACTGAGAAAATCATGTCTTTCGTATGGCCGTCCTGTACGACAACACCGTTATGAATGGCCTGGATCGAAACAGTCTGCGGGTCTTCCATGACCGACGGAGCGATCAGCACCGGTCCTAAGCTAGTTAGCCACTCTATCGAAAAAAGGCAAATGCACCCCCATTGCATACCAATCGGACAACTGCCGTCTAGCCCCTTAGAAAAGCTCCACTGTCCCGTGAGCATTTGCATTGTGCGCGCAGAGACATCGTTTGACGCTGTGTATCCCAGTACGTAGTCTAGGGCCTCTTTTTCAGGAATATCCCGGCCCGTTCTGCCGATGACGAGACACAACTCGGCTTCGTAGTCACTCGTATCGTCCTGGGCACATTTTGGGATGTTAATAGCGGCGGGGTACGGGCCCAATAATGCTGTGCGCGGCTTCGCGAACAGGACTGGTGCTTTAGGGAGGGGCAGGTTTGCCTCCTGGGGGACTCATTAATAGAGTCCTTGAGCATGTAGTCTTGAGGCATATTACCTTAGCATGGTCTAAGTAATTCAGACCCAGGCAGCGGATATAATTGCATTCAGCCTCTGATATGGGAGAGAGTAACTGGTCTAGTTAGTGTTGTGTGTGGGTTTGGGCCGGGTAGCTATACCTGCTTAACATGCATGACTTCCTCCGTAACGTGGCCATCGAAAATAGTTCCCTCAATCAGGTACACTGCGATACCCTTGCCGTCGACGCTATCTTGACCGACGTCGCGGGTGGTGTGCACCAGCTGGCCGAGGTGGACTTGGCCGTCCTCCCTGGCGACGAAACGAACGAGGTGTGTCCAGTTAGGCATGATGAATACAGTATGTTGAACGATGCTTTAGTCCGGTACGATAATATCGTACTGCGATATAAAGGGTCATCACAGTATGCTATATATTGCTGAAGAGTGTCAAGGATATCTGGATATACGGTGGTGGTGTGGAGATCGCCAGTAGTGTGGGACATGTTTCATTTCATAAATTTCCCCACAGCTTCTCATTTTCCTCGGGCTTGGCGTCAGCCGGTGCTTAGAGGTGGCAATGGAGGCCATCTTTGCACCAAGTAGAGTAATCCATAGGTAGGTAACACTGTGGCTGGTAGCTGCCGCACAGCTGCACGGCCGAGACTAGCAACGTTTACCCTGGACATTGTTGTGTACATAGTCGGATCGGAGTCCATCGAAGGAACAGTTATAAACTTAACAATAAATTAAATCGCCTAAAGAGTTTAGAATATCTACAGGGTGATGCCAACACCGCACAGAACTACTGCAAAAACCAAGGTGGAAGCTCCGGGCCCCAAACAGCCAGCGACTCATCGCCTGCCAGCCCGTACCCAATAGGAGTTTGCTCATTAACCAGATCTCCATCTGCATAGTGTTCAACCATATTTCCCGACGTATCCCACCAGTAATCGAAGATCTGCGAACCGAGAATATGGCGACCCACACCCCACACCGACTTGTAGCCCTTTCCTGCTAGCCAATGGTGACCAAGACTCTGAGTGTCGAAATCGTGAACCTCGAAGGAGCAATGGTGGACATGACTGGATGAATTGGCGTTTAGAAAAAAGCAATGATGGTCAACATTTTCCTCGCCACGGTCAATGTGGGCGAACAACCCTACGTTCCGTTTCCGGTTGTCCTCAGACACGTATAGATAGTCGGTTGGGACAATGTTGAAGTTTGTCGTATAAAACTGCACTAGACTCTCAAACTGCGTGGTACAGAGACCATAATGCCCTAGCTTTTAACGCACCTATATCAGAGTGTGTCCTTCTTGGAACGAACGGCGACGACCAACCTTATGTACTGCCGCAGGACCCGGGGTAAACCTCTGGAACATTCTCACGCGAGGCTTCTTGTCCTCGTAGTTATAGGTAAGCTTTTCTGGAAAGGGGCCAGCCGGTGCCGGTGTTTGCCCAAAAAGAAGATTGATGAGGAAGCCATCAGGATCTGTTACATGAACCATGTGGCCTCCCCCAGGGGCATTTGTGAGCTCCTCAATGGCACTGGCGCCTGCCAATTTTGTTGCCCTAGGGAGTCCAAACATGTCAGTGACTGTTTCTGAACCTAAAATTCTCTCCTTGAGGCTTTCCTTACCTCTCGAGGTCATGAAATGATTCGACCTCAAATGTGCCACCGAGAAATGCCTTGGGTCCCTTCTTGGCATAATAAACGTATTGGTCCGTTCCATAACCTCTGAACCAGACTTCATCGTCAGTTCTTTTGGCCACTGTCATACCGAAGTCTGGGTTCCTGATTAGCAGAAAGGGTTTTCATCATCTGAGCGATGGGATCAGGTACGTGAGGCACGAACCGAGAAGGAAGGCAGATATGGTGTCTAGCTCCGTATGCTGGTATCGCATATGCGATAATTTGACCAGCCGGATTTGAGATTCTGTCGAGATACCGCATCGCTTTCGCCAGGTCTGGACATTTTCCTGCTCAGGTCCGATTGCAAGTAAATCTAACATAGACTCCCCCTTGTTTGGCGAGGGTATTGAGGTCTGCACCGTCTATTGAGTTAAGTACTCAAACAAAACCATCCTTCCCAGCGTCTGCTTACCATCTTTCCTTTCTGAGTGTTTGATCGTGACGGCAATGGCTTTTAGATTGATGATGCGTAGTCCAATCCCACGATAACTACCAGTTAAGTTATACCAAGGGCGGATGACACTGCTATCGTCTCAATATATTCCACCGCTTTCCCCGCACGTCCCGCAAGTTGTGGGCCCGTTGCGGGGGCTCACGCAGCAACCCTGAAGCATCCTGGGATTCCGTGCATATGGGGAGGGTGGAGAATGTGTGGGGAGAAATGAGGAGCCGACTAGGTATTGCTGCGCTTCCCCGTGGGCAGCATATTATGCAGCGGTCTCAAGAGCGCATAAAAGATCCCGATGTCATAAATTGCGGATAGTATATCTGGTTTTTCCCTTTCGTAATCTATCTCGAGATTCCTGTTTCTTCTTTTAGCAGCCAATCTATTACTGGCATCTCTTTCAGTTTCGCCCCAACCTGTTCACTCTTTCGTACCGTCACAGCACCATGGCGCAACACCAGAATATTGAGACCACCGACGTGGTCATATGTGGCTGTGGCCCAACAGGAGCACTGCTCTCCGCGTACCTGAGTCGGATGTCTATCAAGCATGTGGTGCTGGAAAGAGAGAGTGGGATAACAACAGACCCCAGGGGAATTGCACTCGACGAGGACGGAATCCGTGCCCTGCAAGGCATCGGCATCTACGACTCGATTTACACAGAGATCGGTACCTGTATATGCCCCGATGCGACAGTTCTATAGCGCTTCCATCACTAACGCATGTAATTTAGGCATGCAAAAGTTCCAATTCATAGGAGGGACAAGAGCGGAGCTAGATAAGAAACCATTTTTAGAAATGGACTATGCCACGGTTCGATCACGAATCTTTCTGTCATAATGCCCTCTATGAAGTGTTACTGATTTATCCTCTATTTCCATGTCAATCATAGACCGAAGGTGGTACGGGACACATTGGGTTCATTTGTCATAAGCAGCCCGTCCTGGAAAAGAGCATACGGAGCGTAATGACCTCTTCACCCACTTTCTGTCAGGTGCGATTGGAATCCACTGTGGTTCAGATTCGGGAGGCTGGAGATTACACATATTGCTCGTACCGTGATAAGAAAGGGGACCTGCATACGGTGCGATCTCGCTTTCTGGTGGGCGCCGATGGCAAGACCGGTTATACGAGAAAGAATTACCTTGAGCCGCTGGGGATCTTGATGGAGACTGCACATGAGTAGGTCTCTCTTTTCCATCTTGCTGCTTTTCCCCCAATGGGAACACCTGAAAAAAATCCCAGCTTCAGCTTCATGCCTTTATTGACGAGTGGATCCAGTGCATTCTATGAAGAAACCTGGGTAGCACTCAACTGGGAAATCACCCTACCCAATGAAAAGACCCATACGGATTTTCCTTTGTGGAGATTAGGATACACTCCAGAGCAAGTGTATGACCTATTTTTCCCAGAGAACTTTCGCTTTCTTTGTAACCCGAATCGCCCAGCAGTCTGTGGACGCTTTGGGATGCCTTCTGATCGACTCTGGAGGTTTGAATTCGTTGTTCAAGACGGCGAGGACGGAGAGGAGATGGCGAAAGCAAATAAAATCAATGACATTGTTGTTCCATATCTTACGCATCCTGGAAGCCGTTACGGGTAAGTCGCATAGTGCTTTATAATGAAATTATGACCATACTCAGCTTTACATAGCCTGGCCCAAGATGTCATATTTCCTCAGGATTGCATCCGTGTGCTTCGATGCCGGCCGTTTCGGTTTGCTGCCCGAAGCTGCAATAGGTGGTCGCATGGCCGAGTTGTTCTTTGCGGAGATGCTGCACATGTCTTTCCCCCATGTAAGTTCCCACCAATGAAGTACTGGAGCCCTCAACAAGTTGGCCCGGCAATGACTGACATATGCTGAATGTCATAGTTGGAGGACAAGGAATCGCATCTGGCTTTCGGGATGCGGTGTCTTTGGCCTGGCGCCTGGCATTGCTCTGTCGCCACCAAGCCTCTGGCAGTCCCGCCATGCATGAAAACATTCTCAGAGGCTGGTACCTTGAGAGAAAACAACAACTCGAAAAGTCTTTGGCGTCAACCATTGAAAACGGAAGAATGGTGACAGAAGGAAGCCCTTTCATCATTTTCTTGCGCCGTTGCTACCTGCTTCTGTTGCACCTGATCCCAAGCTGGAGAAACGAGCTTCGACTGGGTCGCCGCAAAGATGGCTTGATCCGTTATCAGCACTCGCCGGGACTCCCATTCCAACCGAATTTCAATGGTGGTCTTTGCCTTCCTCAGGTGTATTGTAAGCTCGCTGGCGACTCGAAGGGACAGGTTTTTTTTAGTGATGACGTTATTTTCAGTGCGCAGAAGGCGACTCTCTTCCAGTTGCTCGTCTACGTTAAAGACGAAAGCGAGCTGACCCCCGCTGGACAGATGATTTCTGATATTGACGAGATCTCCAAGGGTGAAATTTGCTCGAATGAGGTCACGTTCCTTGTCGAAGGTCACAAGGGGGGCTCGATGAGCATGGGAAATCGATCACTGCCAGTCTTTGAATTAGCAAGCGCCAGTGACTTTGCCTGCTCGTCCCTCTGTCACGGGCGACCAGAACCCCAACATTATGACCCCTACCAGCTTGGAAAGGCTGTAGAAGGGAGGAGATTCATAATTGTCCGACCGGATCGATTTGTATACGCCGCTTGTGATAGCAAAGAAGATCTAGACAAGGCGATCTCCTCTCTCGTGAAATACTTGCAAGGGCCGATCGAGGATTGCTGAGCTGACTCAGAGACACAAGATATATTATGTAGCTATTATTGATAATCTTCAATTTATCTGCTGTGCAATGCTTGTCGTCTTCGTTAATTGATAGGATTCACAACAACGGAAAAATTGATTTGCAGTCATGGCCCTCCAGCACTGTGCATGAGCCGAAGCAAGGCGCATCATTACTGCACAGGATATGCATTACGAGACAAATTACCCATTATATCTCTCATCTTCCACAACGTTCGGTAGGAGGACCGCTAGAATTGATGCAAAGCGTCGAGATATCCCCCAATGACCAATGCGCTGGAGCATATCAACAAGGCCACAAAATGTATATGAATCTGAAGATGTGGGACGGCTTGCTTTGAAACCATTGGCCTCAAAAAGCAACTTCTGACAGTCGATGCCAAGGTTACTAAGTTCTGGGAAGTTCAGCGGTCGTCGGACCGTATCGGGGGTATCAGTACCGAAGGTTGTATAGCAATACCAGATGATGGCAGCACGAAATATCATGAGGGGAATATGGATCGGAGGCTCTGATCCCAGATCCACATGTTCAAGCTCGCGGAGAATCATCGCGGCATGTAAGGCACATCGAGAACCATTCTCTGAGCAAGCCCATTTGCGAACATCAGCAATATGGAGCTGTGCTTCGTCAAAGCCTTCCCGCCCAATAACCAGTTCGAGCTGATTTATATCAGCATATAAAGCTATAAAGCTCGAGTGCCAGGATATACGGAGGCCATAGTTGTAAAGGGCCTGCCCCCTCCTGGCCGCAATATGTGCTTCATAGAACTTAATAAGCGATGCATCGTTGTGCTTTCGTTCAACGTCGCTTCCTGAAGCCCTGGCCTCTTGGATAGAAGATGAAATGGCGTCCAACTCAAAAGTGTCTTGGAAGGCATGAACCCAGCTGGCAGAAGCCTTCTTACTTGCGGGTGCAGTAGGAGTAGGTGGCTGTCCACATATATCCCCTGACCTTGGGTCCAGTAAATGAGGTGTAATGGCTTTCTTCCAATCCACTGCTCGCGGGGCACTCCATAGATCATCTTCAGCAAGAACTGGAAGCTCAGAAGCAGCATTCCGCATATAGGGGTCAGTCAGAAATAGCTTCGATATTTCAAGGTCATGTATTCGAATCCCAGCCGCAATTCTGCAACCCTCAGATTGATTAGCCATTCCGTACCTTGTGCATCCGATTGCACTCACCGATTCTGTTCTTCTGCTTTAACCCACGTCATCCATGCTTTCTCCGCATCATGGGAAACTTCGTCCAATGTGATAGATGAAGAGGCTTTCTCGGCCTTAAGCATATGACACCGTCTCGCCCACTAAAAATAAATTAAAAACATTAGTGCCCAAGGACCCCATGAGGTTCTGGAGGCTCACCACAATAAGCGTCCCATGAAGGGTCTGTGCTACAAGTAAATGTTTCGGTCTCTACAAGGTAAATGTTTCCGTCAGCATGAGCTCCAGCAGCTGGAGTTTGGAGATTTTATTTACCCCCGATAAAAGCGCAAATGTCTGACCAATCAAAGCTGCTTGGATCATGGCAATGGTCTCCGCGCCCGTATTAGATAGATATCTTTCCCACTATAGAAGGTGAGTCCCTGGCCACCAGTGCATGCATGTATTTTCATTATAACTTACCGACGCCAGTATCGCTTTGTTCAGAGTCTCAAAAACCCTCATCCCCTGTGAGGCAGCATGTGCGGAGCCTACAAAAAGACTCCCTATGGAGCAAATGGAGAGCAGTAGTAACGCACTCCTCGCAGAAGGTCGAAAGCTGGGTTGGTGTACTATAGCGAAACTCGAGTGGAACTTGGTAAAGTACATCTGAATACAAAGATTCTTTCCGTGATTTGTTCCATTAGTATTGGGTTTTGACAGCCAGCTTGAAGATCAACATGAAACCTACAAGAAAATCGGTAGAGGGAAGTGACAAAAGAGGGATTTGATATTGTAGCTTGACAGCCAGGCTATCCCGATATTCCTCGTCCACATGGGTCCGGTCTGAGGCAATATCAGGTGTGGTATAGCCCGTTCTAGAGACAGCGATATTTGTAAACCACTGCTTACTGACCAGCTCCTCTTTCGAAGATGGCATTGCATTCTCCGGCGGTTGGTTGCGGTTGCGTGGCAGCTGATCATGGCCTCCTTGGCCGTCGTAGGACGGGATCCCGTTTACTGTAGACATCATAATAGCTGAATTGAGCGCGCCCAAATCAAATTGATCATCCGCCAACCACAATGGGACCTGGGTTGCAGGAGGAAAAGCCCAACTGGGGTTAAAGTTCATATCATAGGGGGATTGATTCAGTTCTAGTAACCGAGAGTCATAGGTTCCGGGCTGTGGCAAACCCAATACAGTGGCCTGCCACCCCATAGACCTGTCTTCTGTGGCCGGTCCCGGATTAGAACTATCGATTCGGCCGGTTGGAGATGCTGTGGTCAAACCTGGCGCTCCATTTACCCGTGGTCCATTCGGAAAATGTTGAGTCTCTGTCTGGTCTTCCGCAAGAGGCTGCGTCGTGCTTATGTTTAACAGGGATTGAGAGACCGTATGCTCCATATCTATCGGATTACTTCTGTAGCAACCAGGGTGAGAATCGCTCCAAGCAGGCCGATGCTGATGTGGAGGTAAATACAAATGATGTGTGGGGCTTGATGCACTCAAGCCCGTCTCAGTAGAGGCTGCTGCAGTTGGGTTTTCGGTTCTTCCACGTTCATGGCTACCTGAGCGGTGGCATCTTGCATGTCTCAGAAGGGAGTCACTGGAAACCTCCGGTTAGCTACGACCTCACAAATTCCAGATAATCAAATATACTGGCGACCAAATGCCCTCCTACATATCCCACAAACAAAAGGCTTTTCCCTTGTGTGTGTTCGGATGTGCCTTGCTAGATGCTCGTCCTTCGTAAAGGACCGGGAGCACCACGGGCACATCCGCTGTCGCCTGCCACCAACACGGTCGTGAGCCATGGCCAGGTAGCAACCATTCCCTTATGCAGCGTAAGGAGAGGAAACAACTTAAAATGACACCCCCACAGACATTTAAATGAAGGGGGAATTAAAGTTAACGACCACCGGCGGTTCCCACGAAATTGTTCCGGGCCTCCGACCGGCCAGTCATGTGACCGGACTGTCTCTTTGGTGATGGAATGCCATGACATTTGATTTGATTTGATGTATATCTTTGTGTGCTATGTCCTATCAAAGGGCTACGATATCTAGTTCAATGTCTTCTGGACTCACACGGAAAGTAATGTTATCTGTAAGATACCTAAGGTATATAAACACTCTCAAAACATGAGTTATATATTTCCTGTGCTTCCTCAACGTGAAGTAAAATAGTCGCAGATATTAAATCAAGTTCTGTATATATACACTTTGAAGAGGTTCCCAGAGGGAAGATTAATAAAAACTTATCCATAGCGCACAAAAATTAACCTAATAGCCACAAGGAACGCCGTTATCGAGAAATACACGCCTCACGGGAACACACTGTCCGACGGCATCGTAGTTGCAGTTTGTTCAAAATTGTCCAGAATCTCACACAGCTCAGCATCCATAGTGCCCACGGGAGAATTAAGTGTCTGAAGGGAGATTATCTTGCTCTCTTCCGTATGGGACCAACTTGCTGGAGGCATATCAAACGTCTCTGCGCCAAATGGTATCGTGGGTAAGCCCGCCTGAGATTGCAAATCACAATCCGTGAATGTTGGCAGCACAGTTTCACTCCCATTGAAGACGGACCAGCACTTCGCATTGGACTCAAAAGTAGTATCGGTATCAAAGGGCGGACACAGACCCTGAATATCTGATGGCCCTAATAATGTACTTGTGTGGGGTATTGGGTCACAGGTGGCGCTGGTCGAGATGTCAGGTGTGAAACAACTTTGGGGTATGACGTTATTGGGAGTTGTTGGCAGCAATGATTCTGGTAAAGACAATGTCCCTGGCGATGACAAAATCATGCAAGATGGGCTCGGATATAATTGATCAACGGGAGGCAACTCCAAAGCGGCAAGCTCCCGCAACGATTCTGAGCATGATCCGAAGCGGTCGTGATCTGTCTCGTCCAAGACACCGAGGTGCTGCAGAGCCTGAGTAACAAAAAATCCCTCTTCCTGGAAGGGATGCGCGTGTATTGGGACACTCTGTCCTGTGACACAGCGCTGGTACAGCTCTCGGAGGCCACATACGAGCCAGTCCTGCTGCTTCTCAAGAAGCATCACATATCTGTGGCAGGTTAACACGGCAACGCATTGACGTATAAGTACTGCCTACTGTGATGAATATGGCCGAGATTTACCTAACCTCTTGCCCACGTATGAGCATATGGTGTCCGCAGCTTTGCATGGGTAACATGGCGTAGCGCCGTCACACTAGTCTCATTCGTCAGTCCGCTGGCTTGGGCCCTTCTACATGTGGAGGGGATGCACTTGCCTTGGATTTCTTCAGTCGACATCGATCACATGCCTTGATCGTTCGCTTTCGATGTTTATTCCGCATTGTTGGGTGGCTGACAGTCATGATAAAAAATGAGCACGTTAGTAGGTAGAGAGTAGACTGGCTACCACGGTGGTTTTAACATTGATCCTATGCCAAACAAATTGACGGATCAGCTTCAGTCTTGTGGAAACTAGTACCTCTATAGACTCGCTTGTGGTAGTGGTGGCAATGAGAACCGTCGATCTCCCTGACCTAGCATGGCCACTGGAACTACTATCACTTTGTCTTCCGGTCCGTTGGTTGAGATGCTCCACTCAGGGTTCTAGTTACAGATCATTTTAGCTCCTTCGGGGATACGGAAGTAGGGAGTTGTAATTGATTGGTATTGTGTTTTCTTGTTATCGCTATTGCTATTGTTGTCTTTTCTTTCTCCACATCGATCTGAAGGCGGATAGTTTCAAAACTATCATCCAGGACTTGAAAGTTGGGCGTCCCACAGATCCGTGGGACGCGAAGGCCAACGTAGTCCCGCACTATGGAATTTGTTACATACCAGTCCCACATGAGGATCGACCCGGTGGGTCCGTCCACAATCATCGACGAGGTAATCAGGAAGGGTGTAGCTCATCCAGTGCTAACGAGCATAATCATTGCTATCTGCTTGCTACTGCTGCACATAAGTTTCTGGATGACAAAGAGAAAATGTAGCCCGGGGTAGTCAGTCCCGTAGTTTAAACTGCTCGAAGCCTTTCAATACTTCCAGTACTCGGACACTGTCCACCCCATACCTCGTGATGTTTTCAGTTCATGCCCCCTTTGCAGGTCCATCCCGGAGGATCTCAAAAGCCTGTCAACAGTGTTGTATACGCAAGGTCCGCTGTGATGGCAAAACGCCGTGCACTAAGTGTGAAGAACGTCAACGTCGATGTGAGTATCGCGAGAAAGCTCGGCTACGGCACAAAAAGGCCCCGTTGGCCCCAAAGGATGTCGCCTCCGGTCCACCTCAACCTGACAGACAGGGCCATATGCCACTTCCTCCACACAAGAGCAGTATAATGGCAGTCCATCAGACAGTCCCAGGGCAGCTAATGCAATTGTACTATGGGCCGACCTCCAACTTCTCTTTGATGCAGGCAATCTATCGAGAATTGATTCCTGGTTATACAGGAAAGCTGCCCACCCGAACAAATGAGCATATTGAGGAAGGCGGCGCAAGTTTGGACATGTTCCGGCTTCGTGAGATATTCTTTGGAACACCGGAAAATAATGAGGACATTCCCCCGTTCTCCGGGCCGAAGAGGGTTGCAGCCCCCGTCTTTGTCCCCTACCATCTCGCAAGGCAGTTGCTACAGCGATTTCTGACGACACTCTACTATTTGACGCCTTTCCACCCGAAGTGGGTGTTTGAACAAGAGTTAAGGAGTTTGTATCAGCTGCCACTAGATTCCCCTTCTAGCTCATCCCGACCCCTGATCGTGCTGATTGCCATGGCTATTGCAGCGCTAAACACCGACCATGACCACCTGGCAGACATTCTCTACATACAGGTGAAGAATGAAATGGCAAAATTGGACGATATAGTCAATATTTATACTGTCCAAGCATCTCTACTTATGATAAGCTTACCAGGCACCTAAGCAACCCGAGGTCTATGGCTGATGAGTATAGAAAAACACGCCCATTTCCAAAATGAGAGGGGCCGACCCAACTCAGCATTCCTCTATCTTGGTGTAGCTACTCGAAAGGCAATCTCCGCCGGTTTCCACAAACTCACAGCAACCGACATGTCCGAATTCAACGAGATCCAGAAGACCTTTTGGGGACTATATGTCTTTGAAATGTACCCTTCCTCATTCCCGGTAATCTCGACTCGCACTCTATTGGCTGATATATTACCTACACTAGACTAGTTTCGTTCTTTCTGGGAAGGCCAAACTCACTTTTCCGGACCGATATTCAGCTCCCTTTACCGGAGGACCCGTTTTTTCAATGTTTAGTCCGTCTCTCACAAATTATGTCTCGATGTGCAGAACTCGTATATAAAAACCTGGACAATTCATTGATGTCACTGCAAACAGCTGCATGTGCTATTGGCTCCGAATTGCAGCAGTTTGAGGGTGTCATGGAACAGTACCTCAACCTCAGTGGCCACGAGAGTGACGCATCATTCCCGGAAAAGGTTGTATGCCAAACAATCTTGACAGCCTGTGAGTATTCTTTTCACCCCTTAGACGGAAAGTAAAGACTGATTGATGTAAAAAGTGTACAACCACACACTCCTCTTAACTTATCGACCATTCCTCATCGTTCGGGGAAACTGGCAAAAGTTTACTAAGGATGTCAAGGACGGATATGATACTGTGCCATCCAGGCAGAGACACGAGATTCCCGCTTGGCTTCATGACGCCTGCGGAAACTGCATAGCCGCGGCTCGTATGACAATCGATCACATCTCGCGGGCGTCCAATTCGAGTCCATTAATCAGAGTAGGGACGCAATTGACTTCGGAATAGACCTAGGCTAACGAGAAGGCCCGCGATGAAAGGGACTGCGCTACCATGGCTTCTTCATAGGAAGTGCCGCATTTGTCTTGATTTACGACATTCTAAACGACCGAGCAGTGGCGCCAACCCACGTGAATTGGATTACCAAAGGCCTTGAATGCCTGCAAAGCATGCAGCAAGGGGAGCCGATTGCCAGTACAAGTCGCGCTATCAGGTTGGCCCTGAGCAAACTAAACTTGGTCAGCAATAGTGATCCCAGACACTACAGTCCGACAAATGATGGTGCCCCAACTGTTGTTACCCCCTTTTATACAGATGTAGTAGCTGAGACGGGTAAAGGTAAGGCACATGTGGAAGACGGCGCGCGATGGGACTATCAGACCTCTGTCAGCCTCCCTCCCTCTTCATCGTCATTGATGTTAGAGAACATAGCTCCAGTGCAATCTCAACCAGATGGGGCAATGAATCTCATTAAGGGCATCAATGCCGGTGATGCAGGATTGATCGACCAAGGATGGAATATAAATCCTGCGGCAATCAATCTAGAAGAGTTTTTGTGTTGGCCCCTGCCACGGTTACCCCTATAGACGATCTTCTACTGAAGCAAAAAGGTGCTATCTACACCTGATATGATTTCTAACCAAATACTGCCATAAAATACTATTGTTCTCATAATTCGCAGGTATTTTAATGGCAGAAAGATATAATTGCCTACTTTTTAGCTGTAGCTATACTAGGTCCCAATGACCCTGTAGAAGACAAAAATAATAGACTTAACAGAATTACTTACCATTAACAGGTAATATCGTCCTCTATCAGGTTCAAAAGATGAGACATAACACGCTGGCGATCCGAAAACCATATTGTCCCATTGGCACGGTTCTCCCCTGCTTGCATTGTACTTCTAAAGCCCACCAAAAATAGAAAGAGTAGAAAGGCCATATTCGGCCCACCAAATCCACGGATATGGAAGGCAGCTCAGTTGTATATCCGTGGGGCTGTGGGACAGCGGCCCGGAGGACGCAGTTTATGGCTTGTCGGTGGAAACTCAGCGGGCACGCTGAAAGGATGACCGGCAAACCGATCCACCACGTCCAGACTCAACCCTTTTGGGCGAAGTATGGGCTTCTGGACTATGATCTGGTGCGTCATGATCCACCGTTATTAATATTTTAGTTGTATGGCGGATATACGGAAGCCGGAAAAAGAAAGAGCATGTTTTCCGTTAGAGTTAGAGCCCCTATACACGTCGTATTTAATAGGAGTGAAAATCGTCCTATCGAAGGTGGATGAGACTCAGACCGTGTCATTAATTAGTTCTTTCTGAAGCCAATATCTTGTGTGCTTTAATTGCATTATCTGCATTATCAGCCATGTCGGACAGTGCGTGCAGCACGCTGGATATGAACCCAGCCGAAGATGCTTCTTCCAAAGAGACATCCTCGCCTGGGGGAACAGAAGAGGCTTTCAAAAGACCCGTCAATTTTGAAGCAGATTATTCACTCAAACAGGTGACTGTGACATGGCGCAATGTCTCTGTCCATGTACCAGCAGCTGACGCTGTTCTGGGTGATACCCTGTGGTCTGAGGCTGACCCGAGGAACCTAATCGGGAGCCTCAGCAGACCTAAGAATACGGTATATTTAAGCGTTTTATCACGGATTTAATCATTCGTACTGACTAGAGTATAGACTATTCTTAGTGAATTGAGTGGTCAATTACGGCCAGGGGAAATGGTACGTTGTGTTACTGCCCTTGTAATTTCCATGATGGCATGCTGAGATGGGTGGGGAAATAGATGATGGTACTAGGACGACCAGGTGCAGGATGTACATCCCTTCTCAAAGTACTAGCAAACGATCACGACGGCTTTAAAAAGGTTGATGGTACTATTCACTACGGCAGTATGGACCACAAGGAAGCCCGCAAGTTTCGCCAGCAGTTTATGTTCAACAACGAAGGTTCGGATTCCTGTTGTCATCTCTGACGAAGAGTTAAACCATGCTAACAAGGTTCATTTGTTATAGAGGATGTCCATTTCCCTACGATGACCGTCGACCAAACTCTTAAATTTGCGCTGCGTAACAAGGCCCCTTCTATGTTGCTAAGGGGAGAAACGAAGAAAGGCTTCGTCGAGAGGATGCGTGATGAGATCCTGGGATCACTGGGAATTCTTCATACAAAGCACACTCTAGTAGGAAATGAGTTTGTTCGAGGAGTTTCGGGAGGAGAACGAAAGCGTGTATCTCTTGCGGAAGTCATGGCTGGACAGGTGAGCCACTAGAACCCGTTTACACAAACATTGCTCTCTGTTGAATCTAACCTTGCCTCAGAGCCCTATCCAGTGCTGGGATCAATCAACCCGTGGGCTTGATGCTAGCTCAGCTCTTGATTTCGTGAGGAATCTACGCAAAGCCGCTAATGTACAGCGCAAGACCATCATTACCACGCTTTACCAGGCAGGAAACGCCATTTTTGATCAGTTTGATAAGGTTATCGTCCTGGCAAGTGGGCGTGTAATATACTATGGCCCCCGTGAATATGCACAGCAGTATTTCGAAGATATGGGCTTCGTCTGCGGCCGTGGTGCCAACATTGCCGATTTCCTCACGGCTGTCACAGTGCCCACAGAACGCATGGTGCGACCAGGATGCGAGGATAAAGTCCCAAATACTGTCGCAGAATTTGAGGCTCACTACAAAGAGAGCGCAATGTACAAAGCAATGCTAGACAAGATAGTCTCGCCCAGCGAGCTACAGCAGGAGACCGAAACTTTCAAGTCCCATGTGAGCAAGGAGGTCAGCAAGAAGGGAGGCAAGATCAAGAGTGTCTACACCGTGCCCCTCTGGCAGCAGATCATCGCATGCACTATCCGACAAAGTCAGATCATCTGGGGAGATCGCATTTCCCTAGCTGTCAAAATAGTGTCAGCCCTCGTCCAAGCGCTAGTGGCAGGAAGCTTATTTTACAACCTGTCCGGCAGCAGTTCCTCTATCTTCCTGCGCCCTGGTGCTTTGTTCTTTCCCTTGATGTATTTTTGCATGCAATCCCTTTCTGAAACAACTTCATCCTTCATGGGACGGCCTATTCTCTCTCGTCAGAAGCGATTTGCTTTCTATCGCCCAACCGCATACTGCATTGCCAGCGTTATTATTGATATTCCTGTAGTCCTTGTCCAGGTGACGATATTCACCATCGTGTACTACTGGATGGTTGCATTCCAGGTTGATGCTGGTAAATTCTTCACCTTCTGGATCGTGCTAAGTGTCTCAACACTCTGTTTCTTGTCCCTGTATCGCATGATTGGTGCAAACTGCAACAAGTTCGGCAACGCATCTAAAATATCTGGATTCCTAACAACGATCATGATGATCTATACCGGTTATCTGATCCCGTTTCAGAAAATGCATGTCTGGTTCCGCTGGATTTTCTGGGTCAATCCTGCATCCTACGCATTCGAAAGTCTCATGGGCAATGAGTTTGGAGGTCTCGAAATGAATTGTGTCGAGCCGCAATATGTCCCATATGGGCGCGGCTACACCGAGGACCAATATCGTGGGTGTACTGTCGTCGGTTCTGCTGGCGGTGACATCAGCGGCTCCCAGTACATCCGTGAGCAATACAGTTATTCGATTCACCATGTCTGGAGAGGCTTCGGTGTCGTGGTAGGGATGTGGGTGTTCTGTGCTTTCCTTACCGCCGTAGGCTTTGAGCGACTGCGAAGCCAAGGAAGCTCGTCCTATCTCGTATATAAGCGTGGCAGCAGCCCTGTGGCTAAAGATGAGGAGATCCCCAAGCACCAGCCACCTGGTAATGGAGATACTGAGCCGGATCAGAATATGCCCAAGCAGTCCATATTCACGTGGGACCACCTGGACTACTTTGTGGATTACCATGGCGAAAGGCTTCAGCTCCTGAATCAGGTCTTTGGTTATGTAAAGCCAGGAAGCCTTGTTGCTCTGATGGGATGCTCTGGGGCAGGAAAAACAACGTGAGTCTTACCTTTCATCATAGGTTCCCCCTAGGTATCCTTCTCAATCCGGCATACCTAATTTCTGTTTTAGTCTACTTGATGTGCTTGCACAACGAAAGGATTCTGGGGAAATTGTAGGCTCGATTCTGGTTAACGGAAAGCCTCAAAATATCAGCTTTCAACGTACCACTGGCTACTGCGAGCAGCTTGATGTGCATGAGCCATCGGCGACTGTCAAGGAGGCATTAGTTTTCTCAGCTTTACTTCGACAATCCGCCGAAACCCCGAGGCAGGAGAAGCTTGATTATGTGGACAAAATCATTGACTTATTAGAACTTGGAGATATCTCCGACGCACTAATTGGAAGTAAGTTCGGGCTTTCTGCCGACGTTGGTGTGTGGTCACCCTTTCAGGTCGCTAACACTTACGAACACTTTAGCACCCGGGGCCGGTCTGAGTATTGAACAGAGAAAGAGAGTCACTCTCGGTGTCGAGCTTGTGACCAAGCCTTCGTTGCTCCTTTTGGATGAACCTACTTCTGGTCTTGATGGCCAGTCTGCATACAACATTGTTCGATTTATGCGAAAGCTTGCGAATGCCGGGCAGGCCGTTCTGGTAAGCTCAGTTCAAGAATCTTGATACCAAGATCATGCTTCTCCTGTCTGATATTGACAACCGATCTAGTGCACTGTCCATCAACCTTCAGCGTCTTTGTTTAACGCCTTCGATTACCTTCTTCTGTTGGCCAAAGGTGGCAGAATGACTTACTTTGGTCAAAGTATGTATAGAGTACTGTTTGTAGGAGAGGCTTCCTAGCTGATCATTATACAGCCGGAGATGATTCACGGATAATTCTGGACTATTTCTCCCGAAATGGTGCCCCTTGCCCCGAAGAAGCCAATCCAGCAGAACATATCGTCGACGTGGTTCAAGGAAGACTTAATCCTGAAGTCGATTGGAACCAGATCTGGGAGCAATCCAAAGAATGCAGCGCTGCACTACGGGAATTAGATTTGCTGAAGGAAAAAGCGGCAGCCGAGGCCACGGGAGACGAAGACTTGAGTGATTTCGCAACATCCAAGATGTATCAGCTCCGCCTAGTCCTAGAGCGCCAAATGGTAAAGCTCTGGAGAAGTCCTGTGAGTGTCATTTCTATACTGTGGGCCCTAGGCCACTAATATGATTGCAGGATTATGTGTGGAACAAGATTATTCTGCACGTCTTCTCGGCATTATTCAGTGGGTTTACGTTCTGGAAGATTGGAAACACATCCTTTGACTTACAACTTCGCCTTTTCGCCATTTTCAACTTCATCTTCGTTGCCCCTGGCGTGATCAACCAACTACAGCCCTTCTTTCTTCAGAATCGTGACATATTTGAAACCCGAGAGAAGAAGGTAGGTGTCTCCATATGGCCCATAGGTCCAAGTGAGGCCTAGGCGCTCTAACATTTTATTAGTCTAAATCATATCATTGGTTTGCGTTTGTCAGTGCCCAGGCTATTTCAGAAATGCCCTACCTGGTAATCTGCGGTACCTTGTATTTCCTATGCTGGTACTTCACCGTGGGATTCCCTGCTACTCCGTCGATTTCCGGGCATATGTTCTTCCAAATGATCTGTTAGTGGCTCGTTTGACCCCACCCCATTGCTCTCGCTCTTCGAATGTCAAGCTGATCACGTTTCAGTATATGAGTTTCTTTACACACCAATTGGCCAGGCCATCGCTGCCTACGCCCCGAACGAATATTCTGCATCGCTGGTCAACCCTTTGGTCCTCGGCGCCGGCCTGATCGCCTTCTGTGGTGTAGTCGTACCTTACGAACAGATTAACGTGTTCTGGCGATATTGGATGTACTACCTGAACCCCTTCACCTATCTCATGGGTGGCCTACTCGGCGAAGTCCTTTGGGATGCTCCAGTAAAATGTGGCGAGGACGAGTGGGTGCAAATTGACCTTCCTAGCAACCAGACTTGTGGAGCCTATATGAGTGACTTTATCGACTCGGTCGGTGGCTACGTCCGTAATGCGAGCTCCGACTTCAACTGCCAGTACTGTCAGTATTCCGTGGGAGCAGAATATGCGCGGCAGTTCAACTTGAAGGAGAAATATTACTCATGGAGAGATGTATGCCCGTCCGTTTCCCTAGACATTTCCTAGATTAACGCTAACACATGACCTCAGACTGGGATCACCGCCCTGTTTTGCATCACCACATATATGACTGTGTTCTTGATGATGAAGCTACGGAGCAAGAAGACAAAGACCGCTAGCTCCTAATTTTGGTCTTAAGGCCGACTGTTTATCGCTTTCACTGCGATTTGGTCCCTATTGACTTGCTGCAGCGAAAACTCTTATTCCTCGATCTTTACGGAGACTCCACTTCTCTGTCTAATAGGGCTCATACCTTGCCGTTTTACACACTCATTGCCTTTAGTTTTATTCATAGATTGGCCCAATGCGTTCATTGTTGGAAAAGGCTAGAGTTTAAAATCTTGCCGTGTCTATTCCTCTCATCAAGATTGCATGCTAGTATCGTCTCTAATATTTGGTGTTTTAAATTAGCCTCTACCCTCCTTCTTCTATTCATGTTCCGTATACATAAATAGTAGTAAGATATCCATTGTTTCTCTTTATGAGATACTCTTATTTGAAATAGAAATAGACCAAGGCGCAATATGACTCAAATCCATGGATCAGCAACTGTATTTCTCGTACATCAATGTGATTCCTGGTTTCTACCCTGTCCTTTTCCTAAAGATTTTGTTATTGCCTAATTTTATCTTGTTAAATAGTCACCTACGATGCCATGGTAAGACACAGGCTTCCATAATTGCTGTGTGGCACATAGGATCTAGACTCCAATTTTTGTATCATTAATCAAGGTTGGGGTCCGTCCTCGTCAAGACGCTGATACACCTTCATTGGGAGGTTTTCCATATTATAGATAGATTGACCAATGGAGCAAACTTGACGACTAGAAGGCCAAAACCATGTATATTGGCATCATATGATGAAAATATATATCATTCATTTTACCAGACGCTCCTTCCGATTTAGTTGTTCGCTGTGAACCTTGGTACTAAGAGATCACTTTGCCCGCAGGTTCGTAGTTCCCGACCAAACTAGCATAGCGGGTGTCGGTGGACGAAGAGGGCCGAAAGGTTTCACGTGATCACCGGAATGTCACGGTCGGGCGGCCGATACCGATACCTACGGAGGCCTATAGCGGCCACTCCGCAACAACAGGTCTTATCAATTTCTGCCGGCAGAACTGATGACCATAGACTTGCTTAGTTTCACCACCAATTGGGCTACTAGTCCTGAGCACCACGTAGAGGTGCAAGTCTTGCTCAGGTGCCGTACACAAACCCTGTACGACTAGGGGGGCAGGTGCTGGTGCTATTGATGATGTACAACTGTGCAAACTAAACTAATAAAATATGTACGTACCTACTCAATCTCCGGCCATTCTCCAGAATCCTCAGAATCCAAGTTGATTGGATCAGTAGGGTGGTCACCGTCTTCAGGATCCAAGTTGATTAGTTCGTCCAAATCAATAATCTCAGCATCTACATTGATTGGATTATCCTGAGAGGAACCGAGTCTCCTTGTACGTTGGCCTCCCCCCCCATTTTGGGGTGCTTCTCTATGACCACCTATGTTATGCCATAACTCATCTCGTACGGAGCACTGACTGGCTTTGTCAGGCCATTTGCAGTTGGCGCATGCTCCGCCGAATGCGCCTGGTACATGGCGACATTCAGCAAACACCGGTCTACCTTGTCCACTGCGGCAACGTGTACAAGGTACGGCCAACCGGGTTCCTCGAGACTGTATGAGCAGGGCATTGACGTACGAGGGCCGATACATCATTATTTGACGTGCAGATATCCTGCCATGAATAAATTCCACGTCCTCCCCTGGAAGGGATTGAAGCAAACGGCGTCCCTCGTCCGTGTGTACAAAGGGGACGAGAAGATTAATCCTACTGGTAGGGAGGATCGGGTTATGGCCAACAGGGAGGTCCTTGTACAAACAGCGGAACCACCCTTCAAGGGTAAGAGCTGGGACAGCAGAATGTTGGTTGCTATTATGTACAAAAACAACGCGTTAGTACATAGAAAATTAGACAGGTAAGTCAGATATAAAAACTCAGCCATTTTATCGCCTGTACACGTACGCAGACATGGTAGAAAGAGGTGAGACTATCTAGAAATTTTCAAGTAGAAAAAACAAGAAACACAACATTGAATTAATCTGCCTTAGGCACCCGTACGACTAAGTAATGAAAAGCTATTCTCTACTAATAAATGGTCCATACTGCTGAATTCAGTCCATATCTTCCTCATCAATAACATGCCTTCTTCTTGTCCGATAGGGAATTGTATCTAATATTGGAGATGATTCGCTTGCAGCACGTTTTCGAGAATCTTATACAGCCTCGGAGGATCTCTCAGATTGTGTAGAGATAGAGGATTGTACAGTACTATCATCTGCTTAAGAAATAGGGGTAGGCATTCTTTCCTCTTTAATCTTATCCTTGATCTCTTTCTTAATCTTTCTTTTCTTCTTGACTTTGACCTTCTCTTTGACAGGAATAACCTCCTCGTCCGGTGTATTCGTCCGTTCTATAACCAAATGAACCATGTACTCCTTTTCACCAACAGTTGTACGAGATTCAAACCACTTTGAAAGAAGATCCTCAACTGCTTGCCGTGTATCCACAATTGGACTTAAATATATTGGAGACTTTCCTTTGATATTGGTTGCTAGGAGGTAAATATTATGTCTTTGTGGATTGTACAATTGCCGAATGCTTTCAGACATATTGTCCAGAAGGTCTTGATGGATAAGATTATGCAACAATTCGATTATACGAGCAGGGATTGCTGTTTTAATATACTCTGTTGTACATTAGTATTCGCCGTACAAGATATTAAAGGCTAATCATACCTATCTGCTCTAGATACCTTGTGATTTGGGTATCTTGTATATCGATTGTCATGAGATGAAATGTAAGGATAATTTTAAAGAAGAATGGACGGCATGGTGTTTGGCTCTGTCTTGATAGTGCAGTAGCTCCTCGTTGGCCTAATAATAAATAAGATTGGGATGTACAAAAGGCAAAGGATAGAATCCTCTGGGGTATAAGCAATGCAGTATCTGGATGAGAAGAAGAGGAAGGAGATGAGGTTAGATCAATAAATTCAAACGACATCTTGACACTTGCCAGTCAGTATATACAAGAAAATAATAGTCTGATAGGATATAGTTTTTTATAAAGAAGAAAATATCTTTTAGACTTTTTTATACAAAGAAATCTAACTTGTTCCTTGTACAATACTATTTTATCTCAGGATTTAAACGTGCGCCAGCTGTTGGTTGGGATGATAAGCCAAGAAATGACTCAATAAAGAGATCTATATAAAAGCTAATAATCTCTCTTAGCTCCAAATAGATTGTATAAAAAGGGGCTGCCTTATCCTCTGGCTGAAGCGGTGGTGGCCTTTCAGGGTCAAAGCTAATCCCCAGCAATGCTGTACAGCAGAATTGAAGAGTTTCTACTGGTAGATACTTATCAATATCTATATTGATTAGTATTCAGTATGTACAGAAGATATCTAGAGATTATTTACCAAATCCATATACAGATTGTCATTGTACATCCAGAACTTCTTGTTTAATAGGAAGCCCATAGTCTCGTACACCTTCTTTTGGATAATAATAAAGCATATATGGTTTTCCAGTAACAGAATTGGGCCGATTCTGTTGCTTCCGGATTTGATGGACATTCCAAAGTTCTATATAGCTATAAATCTCTGTACAAATTATAGGCATGTAGATACTTAGTAAGGTAATCTGATCAGCAGTACAGCTTTTACTGAAAAGACCTTCATCCTTCAGTGTACGGAAGTATGTCTATTTTATTAGAAATTGATCTTGTACAAAAGTAGAATAACTTACCCACCATTTATAGAGAGCACTTTTTAAGAGTTGCTCCCACCAAGCCTTAATCCTTTGATTCTCAGTACTTCGTCCTTCTAACCAGCAATCAGCTAGCTGAATAGAAGGGTCGTACACCTGCTGGAGCTGTAGATAGATATTCTGGAAACGACCTCTTTCTGAGCCATGATCAGATCGAATCTTTTGTGATTGTAGCTGTACAGTTTCAACAACGTTTAAAAACTGATTTAAGACACTTAGAGCTGTACGAGCAGTAATACCACAGTAAATCTAGATAATATAGCAAGAATAAGCATCTATTCCTGCATATATTTCAATCCCGTACAGCTCAAGCTTCATATAACCATCCACTGACCAAATATAATTTGGTCCAGGTACAATATATTCTCCTCATTTACACTGCAGCTGATGACAACAGACAAAAATTCGATCAGGAAATGTTGTACAGTAGGCTTAAAAGAGACAATCTCTAAATAAAATAAATATAATGTACAGAGGCAAAAGTAGAAACTTACCGAGTAATAATATAGCCTCTTGTACACATATACTGGTAGAGTAATCTTCTACCAAATCCTTGGATTCTACCCTTCTCAGATTCCTCAAGAAGAGCTTGTAGAATAGCTTCAGTTTGACGCTGTCTTTCAAAGAGAGACTCAGTACAGCGTACAAGTCCAAGACTTTTACGCATACGCCTGAGTGTACAAGGTGATAGAGTCACTCCTTCCTGATGTAGAACATAAAGAATATCTTTATCTTCAAGACCAACCTGAAAAAAGAGCACCTTTATCCGTGCTTGTACATCAGTATTAATACTGACTATATAATCCTAATGCAGTAAACCCCATTCCTGAAGACGTGATTCAAGTGTACGCTTGCTAAGCTGAAGGTTGAATGACTCCTTAAGATAATCTTGAATTGCAGCCACCGGCTCATTTCTCTGATACAAAGCGGTAATCTCAGCCTTGTACGGCTCAAGATCAATTGTTGGACGAGGCATAGTTATGTACAAGGATCAAAGAAGTAAATAAGTGATTCTATAGTAATCTAGTAAGGGAAGCGGTTGAGAAAGCGGTTAAGAAAGCGGTAAATGAACTTCATGAGGAGAAGGGTTGTTGCGGAGTGGCCGCTATAGGCCTCCGTAGATACCGATACCCGTACGGCGTGGTGAAGAGTCAAATATCGCTCTTTCAGGATATCCATGAAGCGTTCCCCATTAACTGCAAATATATTCCCGGCACCAATGAGGGCCGCATGTCACAGATCAGATACAGATAATACACCGTCCGCTAGTTACTACGTACTAAACCACTCACCACGCTTTCGAGCCTTACCCAAGGATCTCCGAGGGGTCTCGGATAAGCAAATCAAAGCCTAGTGGTGGTAGAAACTAACACAGGAATGGGATGCAGGTATGAGTCAAGACGGGCGAATAAACGTCGTTTGTTTCTGGTATGGAATCTCCCCCTGTCAGCCAAGAAAAGCCTAGTCATAGAAATACGAGATCAGCCCTGACTCACATTCTGGCTATTTAAATATGTCCGGATCAGCTTTTCGATCCCACTGTCACTCTGGGTCCCGGCAAAACGACGCTATGGAACCAACAGGAATGGGAACTCAAGCATTGGCAGCCTGGCAGAATCATGCTAGATCCTGGGATGAACTGATGGGCAATGACGGAAACAGCTACTTCCTGGTCCTCGAATTGCCTGTGCTGAAAAGAATGATCAGCGGCCAGAAGCGGAGCCGTGCCTTGGACCTCGCCACGGGAAACGGCCTGGTTGCCCGATGGCTTGCGCAGGAAGGCTTCTCGGTGGTCGCGACAGACGGCGCAACAGCCATGCTCGACCATGCACAAGCGCGCACGGCGCTCGCTCACGAGAAAGGATGGCTGGACAAGGAACGACATATTTCCTACGAACGTCTAGATGTAACCGATAAAGATCATTGGGCACAATTCATAAGCAGGGGTAACCTCGTGGTTCGTCGTCGGTTGAAGAATTCGGAACCCCTTCCGCTGGAGGCTAGATTAAAAGATGGCACAGAGGCTAACGCATTTACAGAATGATGGATTTGACGTGATTGTGATGAACATGGGGATTATGGATGTGCATGATCTGGAGCCATTAGCGGTGTCTCTGACACAGCTTTTGAGGCCAGATGGATGGTTGGCCCAGCCTTTACTATTTGACCTACCCTGCTTATACGTGAAAACACGGCGTTCGCTCTGACCTGTTCCCAGTTTCGTGGCAACTGTGCTTCACCCTCTATTCTTTACTAGCGGCGCGAAACGCCAAACCACCGTCCATGAGGATCCCGAGACCGGGCAACGTATCGTAGATCGATCAATAGTTTTGAGCCAATATCAAAACGTTGCCCCGGCCCGGCAACTGCTATTTTCTGATGATAGCGAGCATAAACCGCCGGTAGAGCTCTAGCCTCCCCGACTCTACACCTCGACGAGCTAATAGGTAGCTGGTAGTTCTCATTCCACCGGTCATTCCAAGATCTGTTTGCCCCGTTCTTTCGGGAGGGCCTCGTCCTTGATGCCCTTGAGGAAACGAACTTCGACGACACGTTCCATGAGCCCTCACGTGCATGGTCGGCTAACAATTTCACTGAATTCCCGAAGATACTCGCATTTAGACTCAGACGTGGGGCTGCACATAAGAGCGAGAGCCCCTAAGCGGATTCCACTCGTTGTTCAGGTAGGTGATCTTTCATAGTCGCACAGTCGTTCAAAAGGCTCTACATAGTCTGAGTAGACCACCTTTGCAATAACACGATTAAAGATACAAGTCTCTATCTGTGCAGGTAGTAAGTTTATGCTGATATATATGCTTATATTAGCCCTATTGCTCTGCTACCCTCGTCGAAATTAACGATCATGCGGTCTCATCTGTCCAGGGACGGAGCACATAATTTCGGATCTGAACTCTCTATCAATTTGCAGATTGGTCCGGTAGCTCTAGGGTGTTAAGATCTATTAAAAGAGCAAATGACTGAGAAGAACCATAAGGCTATTCATGATAAGTTCGATAAAGCCAGCAGTAGATCGTTAGATTGTGTCTTTGCTCGTCCTTTGAAACTTGTACCTCATTTATAAAGCCACAAATTGTTCCGGCAGGGGAAATGTTGCTCCCAAACCTATGTATCTATTCTAGACGGCTGGTGGTCCAACCTGGGGGTGTGTTTTGCCTTATCTGCATCCTAACAGAGGACATTGATAGCCAATAGAATTTTATTGCATGTTGTTCTGGACCAGATAATCTGATCCTCACATTGGCTACCGCGAATCGACTATCCTGAATGCCATCAATCGACCATAGCTAGATGCGCAAGGTCCCAATATAATTGACAGCCCACAATAAAACCCTTGGCAAGTGTCTACACTGTAGGGACATCTAAGTAGGATGCATCTCAGCTCTCCTCTAAACCTCGATCCATTTCAGGAATGCCGGGCTTTCATAGCCTTCCACAACTTTGGAGATTGGGGTTAGGTACGCGTCGGGATCGTCCTGGCTTTGTTGCAGATGACGAACATAAGCCTGGGCAACTTTGAGCCACAAGGCTTTCTCGCCTTCACTCGCACCAGATCCTTGCCAGACCCACAGCCGGCTGCCAACGTCGTAGAGGAATACATCGTTCCCGTCAAGGTCCGACCGGCGAACTGGCCCGCCATCCTTGACAAGATTGAATGAGGGCGTCCCCGACGCGTCGCTGAGCCGGAATAGTTTGGATTGGCGTGATGCACCGCTCGGATCGGAAGATCGCTTCGAAAATGAGACGGGCCGCGGAGCCTGGAATGAGAGCTGGTCGACCGTCTTGCCACCTAACAGGTCAACAAAGATCTTCGATCGTGACTCCAGTTGGGATAGGACTTCCACATCGACGTGCTTAGCCAGCGTCATGTCGTTTACAACTTGCGCCGCCTTAGCCTTTTCCATCGGGCTGCAGGTCTTTCCCTGCCAGACCCAGATCTTGTCGCCCTTGTCCAGGACAAAGACATCTTTGTCGTCGAGGCTCTGCCAGGTGGGCTCGACCTCGTACACAATGATCGAGTCAATCCGACCGGCACCCGGATGCTTGAAGACGCGAAGCAACGTCGTCACCTCCTTTGGCTCTTCTTCTTCGACGTGGTTGAATCCGGACGCTACGCCGCCGGACCGAATAGTGATGCGACGGAATAGCGACACGAAATCCTCCGATGGCTGCTGCTGGACCTCACGATGCTGGGTCGCTGCTCCATGTAGGAACTCATCCAGCTCAACCGTCTTGTAGGCCGCGGTGCCTGCCTCATCCTGGGTGGTCTTGCTGCCCAGCCAGAAGAAGATATCGTGGCCGAGCTTTTCATCCCCAACTTTGTATGAGTGCAGCACAATGTAGCTATCTCCATCGTAGAACTCGCCCGCCCGGCTTTTGGGCCAGGGCACGACCTCGAAGTTTTCAATCCGCCAGATCCATAGCCCTGCCTCCTGTCCGATCGGACCGTTGTTCCAAGCCGGCTCCGTGGCGGCCGAATTGTACTTGACGCGATGGTCAAGATCGGTCCCGATCAGCTCCACATTGCTGTCTTTGACGTCGTATTCCTTGGGGTGCACTAATCCTTCGTGAGGCGCCATGATGAATTAGTAGTTGATGGTGGTGGTGATGTTTATCGCTTCCGCTTGTTGGTGGGATATCTTGCTAATGACGCACGCGAGTGGGTCCAGTGGCTGAGCCGACGGCGGGGTAGGAGTAAATGCGTAAGCGACGAGAGGAGGGGTCATAACATTCCAGCCGATCGAGCTCTGCCCCAGTCATGAACTTATTATTCGGTCTGGAGCCCCTCGGCAGTCTTGATCTGGATCCTATCGAGGCCCATCAGGGATAGGGCTGAAGGGGTGTACCACCAAAAAGGGCCGTCCCAGAAATAGTCACGTGATCCGACCATCAAGATCGAGATCCATGGCCTGGTCATGGTGATCTGCAATAATGGGTATTTGGATAGTCGAAAGAGGAGCAAGGAAAGAGTCTGAACGAGCTATTCTTGCATTTGATATACAGTGGCTGTGTACATGTGTCACAGCTGACCCTACAGGGCCGATTGTTGCGAGTCAGGATCACCTGCATGCTATCTATATATCTTTTCCACCACCAGTCTAAGCAGTTTCAGCGTTTTTTCTTAAAGTCACCTGCCTCCAATGTATGCAGGCCAGACACACGACATATACACTACATTCTATCTCCACGGTTTACGACGATTGTTTGATTGCCTGGGCAATCACATCCTCCAGTGTCTGCATGGACGGCTCGCCGATCAATGCGTTGTCTCGTTGATCGTATAAAGTGCCCCCTTCGGTCCAGATCCGTCTCAGTGTCAGCACTGTAGCTTCGGGCTTGCCAGCCTTCCAAGCGTCGGACTCTGCCTCGCGCAGCTGGGGGAGTGAGGTATACTGGACATCCGTCCAGGGCTGACCACCTGTCTGACGCACAAATTCGGCATGAATCTGGGCCGGGGTTGTGGTGAACGAATTGACCTTGAGTGCGCGGTTGAAAGCAACAGAGGGATGTCGTAGCGTCGCCAACACGAGCGTTCCAACACTGAGCATTGCAAGGCGTTTAGCTTCATTGCATGGTCCATGGTCTGTAGAGGTACTGGTGGAGAGACTTACTCTTTCATCGTGGTCAGACTCACTCTCGCGCCCCCGCCTTCTCCTAGCAGGGTCGCTTTCTTGCCGTGGACATCCCAGCCACCCGCGACAGGGTTGCCTGCGAAATGAACGTACATGTCGGAGTATGGGCCTGTAACGACATATGTGTACGCTAAATTGGACACCACCCCCTCATCGGGGTTCTCATTCTCTAAGACCGCTCGCACCTTTAATTTCTGCTGGTGCGGCTTTTCCTGTGCCGAAGCAGGGGAGTACTTAATATCGGTGCCATACTCAGAGGGGAGGAACCATTTCACCGTAGGAGCGGCGTCGGCGAGGCGGATGAGAGGGATTTGGGAAGCGATTGCGCCCCGGCCTAGCGCAGAGATGACGGTATCAATCCCTAGCAGGTATCAATATGGGGCCACCGTTCAGTTCAATAGGAAACATTTTGGTTCATCGAAGCCATGATAGTCTCGTTTATTCATCGTTGCGTTCTTAACAAAATTGGAGAGCGATGCGGAGAGCAGCGACGTACCATCATAAGCCTTTCGCACGGCATCTTCATCCTGCACATCGCCGACAAGCACTTCGACCCCCTTGGTGCGTTTCAAGTCCTCCAAGAGGTCTTTTTTAGATGCTGCGGTAGCTGGCGAAGTGAAAATAGCGACCCGATCGAATTCGCCCCGCGCGGCAAGAATGGCGTCCAGAATGTACGTGCCAATATTCCCCGTGGCACCGAAGAGAAGGACATTTTTGGGTTGGAAGGAAGCCATCTTCGAGTTGTGATCTGACCCTAGTACCCTATCTATATGCGTGTCGAGGCACAATTGTCATTTGTAAATTCGCTAGACTCCCTTCATGAAATAAATAAATAAGCCCCCAGAAACGCTCATGGAGCTTGATTATTAATCCTGCTGCATTTCTACGTCTGGTGCGGGGTTTCGCCTAATTTAATTTAATTAATTAAAATCGCAGAGACTAGTGGAGCGACGTTGGAATTGGCGGGGATTCTCTTCTGGCGATCTATCGAGACCTGAATTACCTAGATTAGGCGAAGAACAAAATCATCCCCATGCCAACCTGTGGGAAATGACAGAGGGTGTCAATCCCTTGATTCTAGCCTATCCTTCATGGGTTTATGTCAACCTATTGTCGTTGTCGTTGTCCTTGTGGCATCCCAGTCGGAAGCAAACTGCCCAGCGTTAGAAATCCAGGTTGCAATAGAGCCGTAAGTATAGCTAGGTTGCCTTACATTCCATGCATCGATGCGAAGCAGTGAAGTGTTGGAAGTCTTCTCAACATTGGTCAAAATACCGATCGCTCAAATAACCTGTCAGCGAACAGGACGGGCCACCAACTAGCAAACTGACTTACCAAGGATATTATTCAACCAGTAGTATTTTTCACTGCCAGTCTCGAAGATCAACCGGAGATGCAGTTGCCCAGAGGGAGATTTCGGGCCAGAGGTCCGAATGAAGATATTCGCGCCATCATGAGTCCGTAGATTGTAGCGCGTGTCCGCCGAGAACACATTGCTCTGGGGGTCAGTCAACCCCCAATCCGCGCCTACATCAAGAATCTCTCCTGGTACTGCATTAGCCAGGGATCGAGTTGGCTTCATCATGGATCGTTACCCGACAGATGAGGGCCGGTGAAATTCCCGCCCACGATGGGAATCGCTTTGCGGATGCCATGAGGACCGCGAGATTCCATCAGCGTGCCTTCACATTTCACATAGGCCGTGTAGAGGAAGTTCAAGTCAGGTGCAGCTGGATACGCTGGTGAAGCTGCCGCTCCATGCCCAGGCTGGAAAAGTAGCAGGAGTGGCACGATGGTGTTCTTCACAAATGATAACATCGTGCACGTCAAGGCCACAACAAAAGCCCATGAACAGCGAGGGAGCTCCCCGCCATTCGAAGTATATTATACTCATAGTACTGTCGATCTTAAATACCGTAAATATGGCCCGAATCTGCCGCACGGATCCTACTAGCTGGCTCTCTAGCGTTCGGCACTTGCAAGTTGGGTGCATTACCATGGCTGGTGCCTCGGTTTATCCGACGTTCCTCCATTTCCCGAGAGGAGCTCCGCACAGACATATAGTTTATGTGGGCAGTTATCCTGCTCTTTTCCTACTAATAATGGAGGCAAAAAAAGGGAAAAGTCTGTGTTGAAGTCTGACTACCGTGAATGGCGATTAGATACAGGTATTCCGGCCACACTGCGATTCCCCGTGGTCATGCCCAGACTGAACTTTCTTCCATCATCACCCGTATCTCGTCTCAAAAGGTGGCCTTTTCAAGGTTAGATGAGAAATTCGCATCCTTGAACGGAACGTTGGCGGCGCCAAAATCCGTGTTTTCTAGCGCTGTGCTGGCAGCTGTTGGGAGACTTTCCCAAGCGATCAACGGCTGGGTACCACCGACAGTGGATGTCAGTCCACATTGATGGTCCACTGGCCAGACGCTGAAGTATCTAATCAATGGGGAGGTGCCATCAAGCGTGTAGCCGTCGGTCGAACAGTCCCAGCCTCCATGCGCAGACGGGCAGACCGCCACGATATTATCAGCGGACGTGGAGGTCGAGTCAGCCAACCAGACAATAACACCTTCCCAATCATGGCGGTGGCCGAGGCCTGAAGATGGCTCATCTTTGGGGAAGTACCAGGCGTACATGACGGCATAGTAGTCTCCATAGGTACCGCCCCTCACATAGATTTGGCCGGTACTGCTACTGCAATCACCACTGGGATCCCCTGAAGGCGCGAGACCGGCACTGTTGACCAGTGTGAGTATACAACGACGTCATGTGTTCTGTATATGAGAACGATCTCAGGAGTGGAGGCGTAACTGGACCACCTACTTTGTATTACCCTCGGCATCTACCGCTGGGAATGGCACGCATCCATTGACCACATAGAGATCCGGTTGGTAAGCCAGATAAACATCGCCAGTGGTACCGCTGGGGACTGTTTGATCAAACCCCACGACAGCATCATGGTCGATGCTTGCTCGAGGAAGCACAACACCTCGGACATAGGATGCCAGGAAAACGGCAGTTAAGAAGAGTGATTTATGGTACATGTTGAAGACACGAGTTAATCGCACTGCTCGAGGCAGTGGCTTGGGTGAAGGCCACTGTGCCTATTTATATATTATCAGTGCATACAACAATAACCCAGCCTCTGTCCGCGTCTCGTGGTCTGTCTCAAGCAACAGGCACCGTTTCGGACAAATTATCTCCGAACTAAAGTGCCAAATTGCTTGACCGAGGTCCGGCGAACGTGATGAATTCCATGATCCCTAGTGGGTGCTTGGCAACTTATCTAGTCGACTTAAAGCACGCCATCACCGTTAGCTCGCGTCCTGAAGAACACAGCGCGGGAGGGATCACCTTTCATGCATTCCTATACAGACACCTAATAGGCCTAACCATGTTACTAAATGATTTTAATTAAATGAACGCGTAGGA
Source organism: Aspergillus bertholletiae (assembly GCA_009193595.1). Classification (NCBI taxonomy): domain Eukaryota; kingdom Fungi; phylum Ascomycota; class Eurotiomycetes; order Eurotiales; family Aspergillaceae; genus Aspergillus; species Aspergillus bertholletiae. Next base: position 66,583 of record ML736291.1, read on the forward strand.
TGAGCTCCCAAGTTGTACTAGACTCAGAGCCTTACTCTTGATCCTAAGAAAGCGAGTGACCAATAAGGTCACCATGACGAGTCGTGTGCTTATCTTCATGTCGACGGACACTGCAGCTGCCATGCAGCACGGGCGAGTATAATCTGGGTAGCAAGTAGTGTCTGAAAGTAAGTGTCTAAGTTATCACCGAGTCCTCAGTCGTCCGGATAAGATGACTGTCATAACCGTCAGTACCCTAACAAGAATTCTGTCATGCAACCCGATAGACCACTCGATAGTACCAAAGCCTGCCCAGCCAGAGACTTGCCATCCCACGTGGTATCCGATGAGCTGGTTTCACGCCTTCATGTGGGTCGCAGTGGGAATGCCGACCACAAGCTCTTGGTGGATCCTATAGAGACCGGTAGTGGTAGCAGGATATACAACTCTGCTCCGGGGAGTAGATATTAAAAGGTGGGTTCGTATTTTATTGTCCGCAACTAAAGATAACCCACGTAGCAGCACCGAAAGGAGCTTTGGGCGATGCCGGGCCGATCGGATACACTGCCGTCAGTTCAGGGTAGCCTCTTCTTAAAGCGCTTGTGCTGCATCTATAATAACACTAGTATAAGAGAGTGGCTGTTGAACCGAGGCAGATATGCTTTATAGTCTTTATACTTCCGGGCTCGGCATTCGTTACACTAGGTTTTAAACGGTCATTTTGTATCCCGCCTAAAAGTAGCTAATAATATTAATCATGCTGCGCTTGGCAGTACTCCTGGCTCTGTCTTCATTCGTCTTAGTTTTGGTGCTCGAGTCGTCTTCTTGTTGCTGGAGTGTGGAATTGGTGATATCTGATGGGTTAATTCTCTGCTCCTACACAAATTTGCCGTCCTTATTCGGCCCTCATGTTATGACCTCGTCTACATTATTGTGAAATAGCAGGGCATGACATATAATGCTGAGTTCTATATACGCTAGCTACACGCAAGCAACCCTTAATCCTACCAACCACCGGGGCCTCCAGGGCCACCGCCGGGACCTCCACCAGGACCTCCGGGCCCGCCTGGGGGGCCGTCAGGACCACAACAGTCACCGCAACAGAAGCAGCACTCAAAGCAGCAGCAGCAGCAACTATTCGCAATCACATTAGCCTCTGCGGTAGACTACAGATTGAAGGGGTGATAGCTCACTCGTCATCTGGTCCACCACCACCGCGCAACTGTAACCGCATGTCTTCCCTAGGGGTCTATTATCGATGGGCAGTCCGTTAGACACGATCGCATGTCTGTTTATATTTTTTCCAGAAAACGTACAGGTTGGTCTGTCACGACCCTTCCGGTTGTTGGGGCGGTTGGACTCTCGGGTTGAGTCATGGCCAACGTGTTAGGGTCCCATGTGGGTTGAACAGTCTGCTCTGAGGCCTTTGTGTTGGATGTACCAAACCAACTGAAGATCCCTTGGCTAAACATGATGTTTCCTGTGTGTGATTGTATTAGTTGTCCCTTTGTGTCTAGAGGTGTAACTGGGAAAGTGGCCGATCTTAAGAAAGAAGTTTCAAGCGAACTCCACTGCTAATCGTTGCTGACGATAAATAAGCCACTTGATCACTCCATAGAAAACTGTTGGTTGGATTACGAGGCTAATAGACGATGGTATTACCTGGATGCAGTCTTCCCCACTATGTGGATCCGGACCTTCTTCGAACATACGTATACGTACCTCGAGTTGTAGGGCTCGGAAGCGATCCGGTGCCGACCTATTCAGCCTGTTGTTGGGAAGAAAAAAAAAAGATAAAAGGAGGAAGAAAGGAAAGCCAAAAATAGAGAGGGCTGAGTGAATATGAGCGTAGAAGGGTGGCCATAGCTGTGCATCCGCAAAGCTGAAAAATTGTGCAAAGAAACTACCCCAGAATACACATCTAAACCAGGGCTCCTACAGACAGAGGTAAAACACTTGAAAATAAGCCCGTAGTGTTAGATCCTGCGAAGACTGCTCGAAGTCTTCATTGTACTATCTCACTCGGACCAGTTTTCCTAGCACAACTGTACCTACAACAACCAGCTTACCGCTTCCCCACGAAGGATTGGCAAGCGGCTACAATAAAGCTAAGCAACCCAGTACTAAGAAGCATTAGTTGAAAATAGACTAGATTTTTTTGCACACTCGCAACGTGATCGAACCCATTGATCGACTGAGTCTCGGACGCCAGTTAGGATATTGTGGCGATGCTCTCTAGTAACGGAATAATAGTCCGCCGCTTAATAAGACAAACTCACGAATAGGATCGACAGGAACAGCCGCCAGCCCCATAGGGCTTCGCGGTCCCAATTGTGGCGCCCCGCTAAAGGACGAGGACTCCATAGCTACCGCAAAACTTCTCAGTAGTAGGAGCTTTACTCTGTAGCGATTCTAGGAATGGAAGCAGAGGTAATACAAAGGTTGGGAAACCGATGTGATAATGGCATAAAAACGGTCGACTAGGATTCTCTAAAGAATAGCCATTAGTACCTTAATACTTGGGACTACCGGGTAACCGGTCAAATCCCACGAGAGGATATGTCAACCAGATAGTATACAGGAGTCTCCCTAGATCAGTGTCGGGGCACTTTTTAGTATAGTAATCTAAATTTCTTAGAGAATACCTATCACTAAGGGTGGAGCACTTGCAAATCAGAAAGACCATGTCGTAAGGCCCTTGTGCATGCCATTCTCGACCAAAGGATCTATATTGGCAGCCATATTAAATTTGGTCAAATATAACAGGGGAAACGGTTGTCCCTGCTGTTATCTGGTCTTATCTCCTACGACACCATTGCCAGCCTGAGAGCGGAGAATAAACCCCGAATAAGGGTAGCAAAGACGGGGCAATCTGCTGTCTGCGGAGAGGATCGCCTTAGCCGGTGGTTTGTATGGGGATTTCCACTCGTACGCGGAAATGAGGCGGACAAGCAGTGATCTCCAGTCGACAAAGTATACGGAGTGCTCTATCGAATGGCCCCCGTGACAGCATCTGGAATGCTACAGAGGGTATTCCGATGACCCTTCGGACCCCAAAGACCATCACGACTCTTCCTAGCCTGGACAACGTTCTCTCCCAGGCCCAGCCGGAATACTTCCAGTAAGTTGATCATTTTCTTTCCCGCAATTACAGCCATGGTCGGCCTAGCGGAGTCCTCCTCTATTTCTTAATGCTATCCACAACGGATCGGGCACACCAGAAGGACAGCCCCATTGCTCAATCTAACAAGTATATGAGGTCAGTTATAGTCGAGTTTCTATTAGACACATTGAATGGTCCGCCTGGGTCTGAAAGCTACGTTATTTGGCTAGCTTCTGGGCTCCGGCCAACCGATGGAGGAGATACTTCAAGGAGTAGAGGGTGTTACTCAATAGTTTCTAGGTCTATGGCTTGCTGTTTTTGGCATTCAGATGTTGTGAGCATACAGCCGTCATTTTTATACTTTGTGGACTTTTTTGCTTTTCTCTTTTTTTCCTTTCACTTGGGTATCAAAAAGACGATAGAAGAATAAATCTTGGCACGTACCGGCCATATTTGAATTTGGACATATGTGTCGGCTCAGGTACAACACAGCCCCTTTAGTTAAATTAACACCAGTTATACTCTCTCATAGCAAGCCCAAATATCACCAAGGTGCCATGATGGAAATCGGGAAGGGGAATGTCCAATAGGTAAGCTCTGCCTGCTTGCCTTAGGTTTCTCACCATCATCGCCCTGGGTTTATCTGCCAGATTTCTAGCGGACCTTGTGAATAGATGTTCAGTCACTTTGCCCCAATCTTACCGGCAGTGATCACAAAAAGCCTATCATCGGAGACAACCTGTTCCTAGTTTAGTACTAGTGGAACGGAGGTCGCGTGTCTCCCTTAGGCACGTAACCATGCCAGCCCTGCGAAGCCAGACAAAGGAGATAGTGCGGGCAACAGGCTCTCATGAATGCCATATCCTGTGGGTGGCTCGAAAGCCACACATCTCTCAGGATAGTTTTGTGGTTGTCGATGTGGTTAGGCTCAGTCTCGTTTGGTAAAAAGCTTAGCTGCACACCTGACGGAAAATATATGTTTGGCAACGCCTGCACTCAAGGTGAGGAATGGATAGTACTAGTAACCTTGATTCAAGCCCAAACCACTCGTGCGAATCAATTGATCTTACGGTACCTCCCAAACAAATGAACTAACGCAATGTAACCCATTCGTGCGCCGTTATTCCCCCTGACATTGGTTTTCCGACCACCTTGTTCCTGGCAACTCGTATCTATCAAGAGCTAATGCCCTGTGCCAAGAAATTTGGATGATCAGCGCTGGTTTTGAGTGGTGGTTTGGCAAATTGAATACGAGGATCTGCAGTTCAACATCCGTGCTTCGGGAAGTCATTTCGCAGACGGGCCATGAATCGTCCAACACCCACTTAAAAAGTGCGCTTCCATCCTGACAGCAGGGAGTTCTCTTCTTCTTCTATTTTTCCTCCTCCAACCCTATATACGCGCCGAATTTTCCTGTGGTGTAGTAAAACCCTTTCAGTATGAAGTGGTCAACGTTGCTCCCTCTATCAGTCTGTGCACTCGCCGCGCTTCCCTCCACCGGTGCGTGGGAGTTCACTTGGAAAGACGCCAGCAACACAACGCACGTGGAATCCGGCCACGGGCCCTCGAAGTGTATCACAGTCAATCATGAAAAGGGAATGGTATTTGCCATGGACGGTCAAGGCGAAAAGAATATAAACATGCTGTTATATGGCACCGACGACTGCTCGGGCAAGCCTGTGGGTCAGGCGACCGAGCGCTTTTCAAAGGCGTCGTCGGTAGACATCCATGGCTTCCGAGTTGAGCGTCTCTCCACCGGATCGAATTCGACCACACCTGCTGCGAATGCTACCGCGACATCGACAACACAGGCCGAATCATCCTCCACCGCCAGCAGTGAATCAAGCGAAGTGCCAACGACGTCGGCAACGGCCACGTCTAATACAGCCGCCACCACCACGAGCGCGAGCGAAACCAGCACATCCACGCCCAATGCATCCTTGCGACTCTCCGTTACCGGTAACGATATGGTGAAGACTGTAATTGGGATGGTGTTGGGCCTTGTGACGGTAGAACTACTGTGTTAGTCAATCGTAATGGAGACGGTGTGGGGAGCGAAATGGTTGGATCTTTTTTGCTTAGTGTATTTATTCTGAGCTGTCTACAGTAATAAGAGAAAGAGTATCTCATAGCAGCTCCTATGGCTCAGTTGGTAGAGCGCATGACTAGTAATCATGAGGTCCGCGGTTCAAATCCGCGTGGGAGCATTTATTTTCTTTTTTGTTTTTAAGCCCCAGAGGCTCGCGAAGGTGCCACTATTCCCACTTTTTATTGAAACCATCTTCCAAACAGTTATTTGGACTAGGCGAGTGGTGAAGGACTCCTCTGGGTGACAATGGCAACGTGGATATAGGAGTCGGCACTAGAAGAGTCATAATGAATTAGTCTCCGCAAAACAGCCCGCTTTAATAACGAGCTCGAGCGCTTAGCTGCCTTCTTAACAAATGCACTGGAAACAAACTTGGAAGGGACAATGTCCAGGAGTATTATCAGTGTGTTAACAGCCTAACTGGGCTGGAAATTAAACATATCATGTTATTTTTCTGTTCGCCCCCACCCCATGAGGATCACCTATATTTAGCGGTTTCCTTAGGTCAGACAAAAGTATGAACCGGCCAGGTTTATCCATCTAGGCTGAGAGAGAGACTTGATCACCTCGACTGACATTGGTATTTCTCTGAACTGGTGAGTTTGGCCTCACAGGTGTCCAATATACAGGGAATATTGCATGGTTACAGCATCAAATATTCGCACAGGAGAAACGCGCCCAAATCAAGACTGAATGCGACTTATATTAACGCTTAAGAGGAGTAAGAAGCTTAACACTCCACATACCGGAGTTTCCATACATAGGCCATGTGGAATCTGAGACCCAGGGTCAACTCCTAAAGGTAGATCAGAGACTCTCGCTACGCGGCATATTCCACATCGCATAGGTACCAATAAAGAAAGAAAAATTAAGTAAATATACTATGTGAACCCAGCGGGTCTCGTCTGTCTTATGCCGCTACACACCTGGCATATACATATAAGAGTATGGAGTAGATCACACGGAATTTTAATCAAAATATTTCTGCGTTGCGTGGAATGTATTATGTGACACGTACGAGATCCAGCGGGTCGGAAGATCTCGGCTGCAGGTCGCAAAGAATTCTACTTCGAAAATAGTATAATCAACTTGTGCAATACGCAAGGAGGGCTGACACAAAACAGAAAATGTCTGGTGGGAAGATTAGATGCCATACAGCCGACCTCTATAGGCCCTGATGACGTGATGCCGATACTAGGTGCGTGCCTTTATCTAAACATTTCCTCCCAGCCAATCTTCTCCTGTCATAATATCTTCGGCCGTTCCATAGGATGCCCGAGCTACGCAATGTTAGGGTACTCATCTGTCTTGTACGTGCTATTTCTAACAGTAAGTATTTTAGCCTGGAGGAGTCCATATTTCATTAGGCCTGGAACAAGATGCTGATCGTTTGTCAACCAAGTTGTTCGTTTATGTGTTCTCAGCTGCGATATACAATCTCTATTTCCATCCTCTCCGATCTTTCAGGGGCCCACGGCTCTATGCAATTTCCCGGGTTCCATGGAGTTTCAAACTCATCAGTGGAAAGTCAATATTCAAAGTGATGGAATTACATGAAAGGTATGGAGAAATTGTTCGAATCGCACCGAATGAGCTACTGTTCCAATCCTCTCGGGCCTGGGATGATATTATGGGCCACAGAAAGTGGCCTGTAGAAGAAAATGCGAAAGAACCACTGCTCTACACACGGGAAGTACCAGATATTGTCTCGAGTAAACAGCATGATCACCGACGATTCCGCCGAATTCTTTCGCCCCTTTTCTCTGCCAAGGCCATACAGGACCAGCAAGCCCTGGTATTACCCTATATAAATCTTCTTATACGCCAGCTTCACTTGAAGGGACAGGATGGTGCCCTGGCACTCGATGCGACACATTGGTTCAACTGGACCGCTTTTGATATTGTGGCAAATCTTATGTTTGGGGAGCCCTTTGGCTGCCTCCTCGATGGGTATTATCACCCATGGGTTGCTATGTTCGTCGATAATACAAAAGCGATCTTCCTTCTCAATTACTCCAAGTATTTTTCATTTCTTTCTGCAGCCCTATATTATGTGGTGCCACGCCTCCTGAAAAAGAAGATGGAAGAGCACGCTCGGCTCACAAAAGAAAATGTGCAGAAACGACTACACCGGGGGGGCCAACAACATCTAGATTGGATACATACCATGTCCAGGAATAAGGAGGGAAAGGTATTTCATACCGTCCTCGGCTTGGAGTGCCATGGTTGAGTATTATGGTGCGATGCTAATTCATTTCACACACGAAAATAGGGAATGAGTATATCTGAAATGGAGGCAAACAGCAATGTTATCATCATTGCCGGATCAGAAACTACTGCTACGGCCCTTTCAGGTGCTACGTATTATTTAACCAGCAACCCAGCCGTGCTAGAAAAGCTTTCATCGGAGGTTCGTAGTAACTTCCGGAGCTTTGATGAGATCGACCTGGTCAGCGTGCACCAGCTTCCCTATTTGCATGCAGTTATTGAAGAAAGCCTCCGAATGTTCCCCCCTCTCCCGATGGGCTTACCGCGGATCACACCACAAGGTGGAAATATGATATGTGGAAATTTTATTCCGGGTAATGTATGTCAGGCTCGAATTATGATACCCTCCCGTATTATAAAAAGATCACCGAGTATGGCTGACAAGCCCCCAGACGATTCTTAGTATATGGCACTACCCGACATACCGCTCCCCGAGGTTCTTCACGAAACCGGACTCTTTCATGCCCGAACGTTGGATGGGTGATCCGAGGTTTTCCAATGATCAGAAACGTGCTTTCCAGCCATTCCACACAGGACCTCGCAATTGTGCAGGCAGACAGTGAGTGAATCAAATAGCGTCTGTGTTAGTCGTGCTAGCTGTTTTATTATTGTTCCAATAGTCTTGCCTATGCGGAGATGAAAGCGATTTTGGCAAGAATAGTTTTTGACTTTGATATGCACTTGAGCCCTGAGAGTCAGAATTGGGAGAGCAGCTTGAGGGCATATGCTCTATGGGAGATGCCTCCACTCATGGTATATTTCGAGCCCAGGCGAACGTAAACACTCTGCTATAAACAGCCGACTCTTTACGGTGACGATAGGAGTATCCAGTACACCCTCCCAAAGGTCCAGTCATATCATACTTTGTTTCAGATTTATTGACCTTGGCCCATGGTATATTTAAGTGGGTTCTGGGAGTAATAAGTATCAACTGTGTCTACACTACCCTCAATTCTGAGGTCAATTTATTTGCAGTGTGAGCCAATCCTGTGCCTATTTTGAGCAATATAATTTGTAGGATTGTAGAGCCACTCCGCCATGCTGATGATCACTTGCGTTGATATGTGGTTCCTTCTGTTATTAATGGATCCAATGTCACATGATAAACAGTATATAGTATCCCAACTTCAGGTAGTGAGAATGAGAGAAACAACTATTCGAAGATCATCATATTCTGGTACAGCCACGAAGTAAACCATCCCGTCACATTCTCCCGTCACATCCAAGGATCTATCAACCCCAGTTCTATTTAGCGATTAATAACTGTTTAACATGAACCATGACGCGAATGTGGGCGGAGGGCTGGCTCGGCAATGCTTCGCGCTAATGTTTGGCTCTATAAATCATCCTCTGAAGCCTCAACAGCCACTTGCCAGCAGTGTCCATTTTGCTTAGTCAGTGCATAGGTATGCTTGATGTTCACAACTACTGTAGATAATAACTTTTGTGTCGCTCCTTGGCTCTCAGAAAACCCAGTGCGGTCAGGTCAATGCCATCCCCAGGATATTAGCACATTATTACAGTCCAATTTGATACATCGGACTGCGCTAGGACAGGTCTATTACTTGAGAAACGATCTCATCTGAACGGATGGCCGATCTGCTCCTTACATGTTGGCCATTGTTGGGTTGACTTGCCATGGCAATTATTTCTGTGTTGGTTTGATTGCCCTGTCGGAGATGTTCGGGCCCTGTGGTTATCATTCATGCAAAACTCAATAATTACCAACCAATACATGGGAATTGGAGTACATTTGAGCCCAGAAATGTTATATGCAAATACGAAAGACGTCGTATCTGGTAATATGGCCCCACAAGTATGTTTCCCTTAATAATCCTTTATTGGATAAGTACTTCAAGATGCCCAATTCCCAGTGCAGCTACACCCTTAACCTTCTTCAGCTAAGATCTTTTGGATAGCAGCCGTCGTTCCTGGACAGCACAGCTGGATATATTCCCAGTCGAGAATACCTCCCCCTCAAAAGCCTATTCAAAACCTCAAAATTCGCAATGTCTGCATCACCTTGGGTTTACTCGATCCATCTTATTCCGAGGGGCAATACTGAATGCTTTACAACTTTGCCAATCAGGATCCACAAATCCGACCACCTCGCAGAAGCCGCAACCAGACGCTTCAACCAAGAATGGGCAGCCACCATGCAAGATGGCGCTCACGCTTTATCCAGCCGACTGAGCTCTCCCGTCGGCAACTATAGCAGTTACCTATACCCAGAGTGTCACCCGGAGAGACTCGGCATTCTAGCGTACTTGACCGAGCTCGCTTTTCTACATGACGGTATTTCAACGAAAGGGGGGCAGAAAGGGGCCCCCAGATGACTGAGACATAATCGATATGCTGACTTGGATAGACATAACTGAGGGTGGAACATATACGGACGCCATGCAGGAGCATAAAGCCCTCGCACATGCCTTGACGATTGAGGGCAACGAAACAGTGCTCCCATCACGCGCGGCAAAGCTAAAATAGCTTTTGTCCAAGGCCCTTCTAGAATGCCTGGAGATTGATGCGGAAGCTGGTATGCGGATTATCGACGATTATGGGAAAGTATGGTTGGTTGGGGGGGAGGATATCACGACCGATTGTGTATCGAGTGTGGACGAGTACATGGAGCTCAGGAGAATAAATGCTGGTGCACAGTACGTATTGACTTAATATAAACGATTTCACATCTTTAACATCGAAGTAGTGCCTTCTGGTCCATGGTGATGTTCTCCCTTTGCATAAAGTTAACAGGGGATGATATCATTATCATGAAGCCCTTGTTCAGCTTAGCCGAGCGTGCGATGATCTTTGTCAATGACTACTATAGCTGGCCAAAAGAAAAAGGACAAAATGCAGACCGTATAGTGAATGTGGTCAAGTTCTTCATGTTGCACGACCACCTTTCCGAGAATGAGGTGAGAGCAAAAACCCGAGAACATATTGTAAATTTCGAGAAACAATATCTCTCAGCACGACAAGCGTTATACCGCAAGTATGAGGATCTTCCTATTCACCTTGTCAAATTGGCAGAGGTCATAGAAGTTACGATTGCCGGTGTTCATTATTTCACCGCAAACTCTCCAAGATACCAAATACACTCGAACGATCCCAATCCCAGCGCTTCCGACACATTATACAAAAATGTTCCTAGCAATTTTTCTCAATCAACGTTCCAGCAGTGGGACAAACAGAACCATCAGCCAGTGCTATCCCAACAGGGGCTTATGGGGATTGATAAATCGGCGTTGAATGCGCCTATCTTGTACATACAATCGTTACCATCGAAACGTGCGCGGTCACAGCTCCTAGACGCTTTTAATATCTGGTTTGAGATAGACCATAAAACCCTGACAACGTTCAAGTCGGTCATTGAGGACCTACACTCTGCTTCCTTGATTCTTGATGACATTGAAGATCAGTCACCCCTCCGACGTGGAAGTACCGCGACACATCTTGTGTTCGGGGCTGCTCAATCCGTGAACAGCGCAACTTATCTCTTTGTCCAAGCCTCACGAGCGATTCATGAGCTAAACAAGCCAGAGCTCCTTACCATACTCTTCGATGAGCTGGAGGCATTGTTTGTTGGGCAAAGCTGGGACTTGCAATGGCGAGATGCAATCGCCTACCCGTCTGAGCAAGACTACTGGGAAATGGTGGATCAGAAAACGGGTGCGATGTTCCAAATGGTGCTTCGATTCATGGTTTCAACCACCTCGAGGTGGTCACTTCATGACTTCAAGCCTCTGATAACCCGCCTGGGGCGGTGGTTCCAAATCAGGGACGATTATATGAACCTCCAAAGCGAGGAGTACACCGACCAAAAGGGGTTTTGTGAAGACCTAGATGAGATGAAACTTTCGTATACTATTATGAAACTATTGCACTCGGATAACACTACTGCCAAACATATTGTCCAGGGGATATTTCGCCGAAATCACGATAAGAAGCTATCCGTTCAAACGAAGATCCAGATTCTGAGTCTCTTACATCAGACAGGGGCATTAGCGCAAACATGGGAGTGTCTTCAGGCTTTGCAGTCAGAGATCGAAGCGTTGATCGAATCGTTTGAAGGGCTAACGGGGGAAGCCAACCCAACAATGCGGTTGCTGCTGAAAGTTCTCAATAGCATACCGCCACCAAAGAGAATAGCCTAGCAAGAATATGGCTTTCAACCCCAATAGTATATACCCCGGCGAAAACCCCAACCTACAGAGGTTAAATGAGCACGTATTAAGTCGCTGAGCCCACTGTCGGCGTGCTCTTCTTGGGCATTGTCGAGGTTAGGTCTAATTATAATTCATTTGTCCAAGAAGCACGATGTAGCAAGACGAATAGGGTAGATTTTTAATTGGTTGATATACACTAAGGTAGCTCCCCCATTGGAAAGGAAGACCAGACTTGAAAGCTTCCATGCCTCCCTGGGCCCTTTCCAGTATGTCATATAAAACACACAATGTCCAAACACCCGCCGAACGCTCTGAAGCAACGATCTATCGTCAACACAAAAAAAAGAAATAGTTCGTAGATGTTCGTGTAAGGTACAGTCAGGATAGAGCAATAGGCAAATAATTGGTGTTATCTGCTGAACTCTTATCCCAAGCAATGGCACTGGTCCCATTGCATATCTCATCTCATCCATGTCACGTAAAGAAAACGCCATAAGTCCCCGTTATCAACACCAAAGAAGGAGGGAGAAAAAAAGAAAAATCAAAAAGCCCACGGAGAAAGGCCGCCGTGAAACCGACGAAAATACCACAAACCTCAAACTCCCAATCGGTCCAGTGCAAATCCACCCGCTTCACTCCCGGGCGAAATGAAACCGTGACTTGCTTGAGAATGCAATTTGCACCAATGACTCAACTGTATTGTTATCAGGCTCCTCCACCGTCAGCACTATCTTCGCACACCGTTTCCCACGGGCCACAGTTTCTTGTAAAGACGCGAGGGTTTGCTCCTCTGTGTCCATGGCCGAGACGCTCAAGTCATCACAAAAATTGTCTCCCTGACTATAATCACTCGGGAATTCTTCAGTTGGTGATAACAACGTTGGGCAAATGCAGTCTTTGCCACTTGTTGCATCCACAAATCCAAACCCATGCATGCTGTTGGGCGGGATGCTGTGGAGTTCCGGTGCCATGCCACCGAGGAATAATCCCATGCTATCTGTCTCGCCTACCGAAGGCAGACCCCATGGATCTCCCGGCAGCGTGCCGGTCATATCCCACGCCGACCCGTGCATAAGACCACTATGTCCAGGTATCCCTTGAGTTGTGGATGGCATGATGTCCGTAGGATTTACACCCATCGGCACATCATCATCGGCAATGTGAGGGTCATACAAACCGCTGCTGTCTCGTGTGCTTCCGCTCCCAAGACCGCTGTCGTCATCGCTACTATCAATCGTGGTGTCCCCCGAGTCCTCGTATGAGCTCGGTGACAGACTCGAGTCCTCGGGTCCAGGCTCTGCATTAGTTGCGTTCTGGGCTTCTCGCAAGTTCTTCAACTTGTTGTATCGGCGGGTGAGAATCGTGTGTCTAAGCACAGTGCCATATAGTTAGCGCCACGTCCTACTCGCCATCCTTTATACCCGGCATCTGCTTACTGATTCTTGATCGAGTTTCGTGACCGGGTAGGGAAATGCTCCATTTGAATCTCTTTCCATCGCCGTCCCTTAAGAGCACATGCCTCCATCAATCGTCTGTTCTGTAATCGTTTCTATCAATATCACACTCATCGATGCTTTATGGGAATGCAAATCTACCTCGAGTTCTGTCCATTCACTGCGGTCGAGTTGTGGATCAAGACACTGTTTCCATCGCTTGGCACATTCTGAATACAATATAGATTAGCATGGTACCACACACCCAAAGGATGATTGAACAGCAACATACGGTCTGCGCTTCGGGTTTTGACGACATCTGCAACCGCCGTCCATCTGTCGCGGTCACGTGTCAGTATAGGGTTCTCTTCCAGACGAGTAGCAGAGGGTCCTCACGTCTCTCCATGGGTTTGGACTGCGTGAGTCAGCAGCTTGTCTTCTTCCTCCGTCCAGTACCCCTTGTTCAGTCCGCCGGAAAGCACATTGTGCCACCGTTTGCGACAGTCTTTATTCGTCCGACCCGGAATCTTGTCGGCTATTGATCGCCAGTCTCTTACTCTGCCTTCGCATACTGGAACACAGTCCAGGGGTCAGATACAATAGGCACGGGGCACTGATGCAACCCGACTTACATTGACTGTGCACTTCTCGGCAGAGGAGCTTGTCCTCCTCAGGGGTCCATTTCTGTGGGGCACGAGGCATGGTGCGCTGGACAACCTTCCACGTGGAAGTGACGCAGACCAAAAAATCAATCGGCTCTATTCGAGATGAATGAAAGGAGATGAGGAAAATGATATAAGATAAACCAGGATGCAGAAGTAGAGATCAGTGGGGTTTCTTTTCGTCCCAACTTATTGTATCCCGCAGGATGGATGGATTAAAGATATAACCCACCCAGGGTAGCAGGCTTCGGTTTATATCCTCGTTAAAGGTCAATTGTTTATGCATTTATTTCATTGCTGACTGCATGAAAAAAAGGTCTCAAAAGGTATGATAGGTTTTGAATCCAGCTCCTTCAGCGGAGGCTCGGGCTAGACTGCGAAAGTTGGTATCCACCTCACGGGGCGATGTTAATTTCGCGAGGACTGCTCAATCCGACGAAAAAGGAAAATGGAAGGGCTTTAATAATAAAAGCCAAAAGGAATTAGGTATTTCAGCCAATGAGACCAGAGAGACCAGGGAAATTTATTCTGACACGCGGTTTTTCTGCCGCATCCTTCTGGACTTGTTCTGCTCCACCGATAAGCTTGAGCCTATTCGCGTGTCTCGGCACCCTAACCTAGTGGCGGAAGAGAATGGACATCTACGCAACTCCGATGGGTTCGATATTTAATACAATATCATATCATCACCCTGCAGCGCACCAATGAAATTCCCCCGTGGGAGTTCCTATGCGTCGAGAACGCCCATCGGGTCGACCACGAGTTGCAACCGTTGCCCTACATTCCGGTCCCTGTCTGTCGGATTGGTCGGTATAGGAACCGTCTGCAGGGTCACGTAGGTAGTAGGATGCGGCTACAACTACTGACATCTCGCAGACCTCCGCTGCCAAATAATTATTTTCGACAGGAAAATTTCCGGCTCAAAGGATCCGTTGGCTGACGCCCACCGAACTTACTGCCGCTGATTCCTCTCAAATCTTGCCTTGTCTAGATATTGGCTGGATGGCCACTGGCGATCCACCTTCTCTTAGTCTGATCCTTCATGCCGCCATTACATCCACGATCACCAAGTTTGAAACACGATACATCCAGCCGAGAGATACAAAGACTCTCTTGCATAACCAGTATATGCAGTTGTACGCGACGGGACTCCGTGGCACAAGAAGTAAAACCACTCCTTTAGCCTGTCGAAATCAAGTGGGCCTCGCTTCAGTTGAGCCCCAAGCGATCATACCAGCTGGTTATATGCCGGATGCTGTCCGATCGTTCCACTATCCTGGTAAGTCCTTGAGGAGTAGAATCGGGGAATTCCCACAGAGGGTCCAGGGGTCCATACAGAAACGAGCTGCCTACTAGTCACCTAAGGACATCCCGGGTTCTGTTGATCATAATTCGGAATGAGTCTAATGGACATCGGGTTGAACCGCCCATCTCAGAATGTCTGACGAAGGTTATCGGCATCGCCATGTGGCCGAATGACAGGACCATATCGCGTCAGAATTATGTACCTAAAAACAGACGCATGTGCACGATCGGCCTAACCGGGCCAATGCTGTCAACCGCCCCATATTCTTTACAGGGAATAGGTCGCTTCCTGTTACAAATAGATCGACATGCTTGAGGCTTTGTGACACGGATAGTCCCCTCGTCGGTTGAATTACATACTGACGTACTTTAACGCATTGAGTCAGAGCGGGTTGCTTTCGCCCTACTGTCCTATAGATCATCGAATGATATACCGTAACGGTTAATCCATACATGATACCAACCCTGACAGGCTAGACTTGATGATGTTAGCTGAGACTAGACACTTTTTCCTGTAAGGCACTGTGGGCTGTGTGGTGAGGTCAAAGGAATGGTCGCCTTCTCTCGCTACTCTAGACGGCGTAGTCCGATTCGTGTACCTATGCAAACGAGTAACAAAGGATTGACTCGCTTGTTGGGTACAATTTAATCGCACGTCCGATCCTTGACGTAGAAGGATGGTATCGAGGATACTAATGGGGCGAGGCAAACCAAGTCCGAGCCATATCCAATTTCCTCCGAGACCAGTTCCTGCCAAGCATTTCGATCGATCGACCGGCTGAGCTGCCAACTGCACATGCGATGGTCCAACCGGCTCAATATCCCTCCTGCCTAGGGGCACCAACGATCTCCGGCGGTGGAGATAGAGCTACCGGTTGGACTGTTCCCCCGTGTGGGGAGAGGAGTCCCCCCGAGGAGGGCCTGACGCTACTTGACTCGGCAGGATTTGGTCTCCGTTTCTCTGCAGCCCTGATCGGCATCTCCACTTTACTCCGGTCCCTCCGCCAATAGGTAGTGCCGGGCAGGCTCATTAAGGTACGGCCAAAACGCGCCGAACATCCCTGCAAGTGCATCAGTTCTCCGGCTTTAGGGTCAGCATTACCTGGTAGTTGACCCGGCCTCCCTATACCTCCGACTCCCAACTGTTATCCCGATCATCCGAACGACTTTGACTCTCTCTTTAGCCTGGCTCAGTGAGTGTATGACTATTGGGAGGTGGGAACTAGGCACCCAGCCATTCGCCCTCGGAGTTAGGACCATGCTGTAGTATCCACATCTCAAGTTGAAGACAATCCTGGAGCGGAAGCAGAGTCTTACCCGACAGTATCACATTGCAGTAGTAATAAGCAGATGATGCGGAAGGGAGCCGAGGTGAGGAGATTCTCGAGTCTCCTCTTTACTTATTCTTCTGCACGCAAGACAATTTGATCTCCGCGGTGGCTCCAAAGCTAGCGGTAGCGCGAGCTGTAATGTCGCATCTCCAGCTTTTGCAGACACCATGATACCCTTGCATGTAACACTGCTTTTAGTGTATTTTTCGCGAGCAGAATAACAAGAAACACGTGGGCAAAAGATCAATATGCAAGCCTTACCACTAGCATTGCGCTGCCTCTTATCATTTGTCTCGGTTGCCGGACGAAAGCACATACCTATCTAGTAATTGCAATTGTACAGATCCTGGAACAGCCGTATGCTAGAAACTTGTCATCACCAAGCTTCCATCAAATATGATAATCGTGAAAGAATACCTCTCATAGCCTCAGTTTTATGTAACCCATCTATCTCAGCCGCCCTCCATAACCGCCAAGTCCGCGGGGTTGCAACCAAACCCACAAACAGAACCGAAGCGACAGGGAGTCTAGCGTGATCCTTTTTGGCTTAACACCCTGGAGCCTGCTGGTTATTGCGTTTCCCACAAAAGTCGCGCTTGCGCAACTTCACTGCGCCGCAGTGCATGGCAGGACCTTTTCTTCCTGCCGAACTCATTTGTTTGTTGCGAGGATAGTTTGCATGAGAATACATATATAAAGGATCTAGTTTGTCTACTAGATGATTCTGGGTTGATAGTCAAGTCCAAAAATTCGCGATCGCTGTTTCCGCGCATACCTTGCAAGTTTCCTGCTACAATGGCTCAAAGTCGACGGAAGTCGGTTCTTGAGTTGATTTTCTAAAAACAACAATATATCACAACAAACGATTCACCCATGATACGTTGATCATTGCGAGAAAACAGGCCGAGATGTAAGAACCAGCCGAAATCGGTGGTGGACCAGGAAGACAGGCATCAATTACGGTTTCCGAACTGTTATAGGTACTTGATCACCTCCCACATTGACTCAAGCCCGACTTAAAATGAGCATGGGAAATTATTACCTCAGTGCTTTTCTCGCCCTTTCTCTGTTAATGGTTTTAAATCTTTCACTCTATTTCATCTGTTACAGTGGAACCAGATATCCTCTACCATGAAGTTATTGAGGCTAGGAAGGTGGTACATGCTATTGGAAATGTATCTTTTACTACCGTTAACAGGTCGAGTGTAGGCCTAAGGATGAAAATAAATAGCTGGGGATAGCGGTAAACTAACATAGCGGTTCTGAGGAAAGAAAGAATCAATGCCTGCGCATTCTTCCATAATCCGGAGGCTTTTTTTTTTTTCTTTTCATTCCCACGGTGACCTATCAACTGCGTGCCGGCAGTTTCGGTCCACGCTTGCTAGAGCAAGGCAGCAACGGGGGAGTTTAGATATTGAAAAGTTTGTGCTGCTATATTCAAGATCAACCACCCACATGCATGCTCAGTAGGAGGATTGGGTGAGTCCCAAGACCCTACGGGGCAGTTGATCCCTACCAATGTATCACAGTGGATGCATCCTACACATTGCAGGTATCCGGATTTAACTGTATAGTTCTGGTCTCTCTGGCATATCACACTGCCCACTCAACGAAAGCTTCTACATAAAATGATCTTGACTTGTCAATTTAACCAACCCCTTTTCCTCGAGCTGTTTATGGTTCCTTGCATCAAGGGGAAATATAGACACCACATTTCTTGGCAACCAATAGCTAAGTGTAAGGGAGTCGTGCAGATAACGAGGCAATACTTGTTCTTTGGATTCTCATTAAAAACCCCTTGTCGATCTTACATTGCAGGGGCTAGATCTTAGGGCTAGCATGGACGGGCGTCATTAGCGTTTATCTTGTCTCTCGAGACCACCACATTGATGAGATCTACACCCAGCTATGGATTTGTCACATTCAGTGCTAATGCGGGTGAGTGGGTCAACTATTGGTTAACTATATATGAACATGCATTCGCAGCCGCAAGATCGCATTAGTTTGAAGGAAGTGTCCAAATGCGATGAGATAATTCACGTGGCATATCCCAAATGAGCAATACGCAGGACCTCATTCAGCGCAGAAAAATGGTCTAGATTTCTCCCGGCTGATCACTGAAGCGGTTAGTACTGTAGTGCAGACTTTTCCCGTACCTGTAATCCCAATATACTTTCCTGGTGGTTTGGACTATGGCCGCGTGGATACCACTCTCCGGCAGTAAATTATTTCCAGGAACAGATGAAGTGTCGAACATCATGCAGGATAGAGCGCGCTATTCGTATCGGCTCACACAAGGAGAAGGCCAAAAGCCCCCAAAGTCCTTTGTTCCAGAAATTAATGCAAACAAATGAGAGTGGGACACCTACAGTGGCCTAACAGGTACTACTATAATATAATAAATAGTTTAGGAGGCTTCGGTCAAACTCTAGATTGCTCCCTTCCTCTACAGTTTTTTATCGGCTTAGTGATTAGTTTCTCACATTGTATTATCTCTCTAGCACCTTCTTTTTTTTTTGGCAGACATCACGCCCGACCGCTAGGCTTAGTTCAAATACGGTGGATGTATAGAACTCATGTCATGGCGGGCATACTCTATGGCACCTCGTTAGGAAAATTCATCCACTGGCTTTCCAATGGTCGGCTCTTGAGATATGCAGAAGAGAAGCCTGGATTCTGTCTGTCGCCAGCATATTCCACGGCTGCGAGGTCAGTATATCCTTCGGCTTCATCCCAAGCACGCATTGCATAGTGCAAGAACCAAAAAAAGCTAAAACTCATGTCTTCAGGGCCATTACCAGTGTGGAAACTGACGCGTACGATGCAGAATTTGAATCTTCTGATCAGAAATATCCTTCCAGGTGGCACGTCCCAGACACTACCACTGACGGCATAGTACTTGTGGGGTGGTATTCTGATGATGATCCAGAAAATCCGTACAATTGGCCACGCTGGGCCAAGATCATGGTGTATATTCAGATAAACTTTTACACCTTCGTCGTCTACATGTCATCCGCGGTGTTTACCCCAGCAGAAGTGGAATTTCAGGCTGAATATGATGTGCCATCATCGGTGGGCTCACTTGGCATGGCTCTGGTTCTCCTGGGCTATGGGATAGGGCCCTTGTTATTTGGCCCCTTATCGGACAAGCCGTCTATAGGCCGCAATCCACCCTACATGATCTCCTTTACACTATTTTTGATAACAAGTATCTTGGCAGCCGTGGTGCGGAATGTCCCTGGGTTTCTCTTTCTACGCTTTGCCCAAGGCTTCTTCGGGTCACCATGCCTGGCAACGGGTCCGGCGTCCTTCGCAGACATCACCGATCTCGTCCAGCTACCCAGCGGGTTATGGATCTGGGGTGTATGTGCAGTGTCTGCCCCAACAGTGGCTCCAACATTGGCAAGTTTATGCGTTGCGTCAAATGGGTGGCAGTGGAGCATGTGGTTAATCGTCTGGTTTGCCGCGCCATGCTTCGTGTTTCTGGTTCGTTTTTTTGTCTTGTCCACTATATTTAACGAGCATAGACAATCATTCCAGATCTAACATCTATTAGGCCTTTCTGCCGGAAACGTCGGGCCCAGCCATTTTATACCAACGCGCCAGACGGCTGCGGGCCTTGACTGGGAATGAAGCCTTCAGATCCAGGGCCGAGATAACCCAAACAGGGTTGTCTCAAGCGACTTTGTACGACTTTCTGGTCATTCCATGGAAGATAAACGCCTGTGACCCAGCTATCCTGTTTACTACACTTTACACCGCACTGGTGTATGCCATCTTCTATTCCTTTTTCGAAGCGGTACCGCTGGTGTACCAAGGTGTATACGCGATGAACTTGCTACAAACAGGGGCGATATTTCTAACTGCTATCGTGGCCGTCTTACTGACCACACCATTCTACCTAGCGGTTACTCACTATACCATCAGTCGTCCAGTCAAGGATGGGAAAGTCCCTTCGCCCGAACAGAGACTCATACCCGGGCTTGCTGGTTCACTGGTGGTTCCAGCGGGCATGTTTCTTTTTGCGTGGACTGCGAACCCGAGGTTTCATTGGATTGTACCCACTATAGGCTTTCTCCTGTTCATGGTTGGCATGCCCACCCTTCTCCAGTCAATGTTCGCCTATATGTCCGTCTCGTACGGACGATATGCCGGGAGTCTATTCGCTATGAACGACTTTGCACGGTCAGTCCTTGCCTTTGCGTCCATCCTTTGGTCTAGCCCACTGTACATTAACCTCGGAATTGACAAAGGCGCAAGTCTAATTGGCGCGTTGACGGTAGTATGTGTGTTTGGCATCTTTATTCTGTTCTTGTTCGGGGCCACACTGAGGAAGCGCAGTAGGTTCGCGGAATATTAGACAGACGGGGGGCAGTGATTTGGCAAATAGCATCTGTTATATTGGACCAAGGATCCACTATAGTTGACTTCATAATCGTAGTATTCAATGCGACCGGCCCTTGTTTTCCGTCACGATGGCGTATGCTCGACACAGAAGCACCAAGGCCACAGACGCGACGGAATAATCCCCACCATCGGAGGAGAAACCACCTCGGCTTAGCTGGGTATAGTGGTAGGAACTATGATCCACAGCAAAAGCTGATTGGCTTTCAAGTTCTATAAATATCTGTGTGTCGTATCATTCAGTCCCTGCAATCTTGTCCCCGGGCTCAGTGCAAATGTAGAGTCATGACCGTTCTAATGAGGCTTAACACTGTCTAATAAATGTGAAGAGATCACGACGGGTGGTCCCTTTCATAGCCACATAACTGGGGTTCAATTTAGTGTATTGTAAGATAAGTCTTCCATGGTCCTGGTCTAGCAAAAGAAGGCGACCTCCTACTCCCGCACATCATCACAGTCCGTCGACATAATGATCTCCCTCCAGGTATCCATCATCTCTTGCTCTCGCTTCAAGTTCCGCCCAATAGCCGTCAAGGAGTCAGTGCCTCCACCAGAACCTGCGCGCCCTTCGCCGGGTCCCCAGGTTGCTTCAAACTATACGCAGCGAGCGTGTCGCGCGCCTGCTGTGTGCCAGCCTGTAACTCCGGGATGCGCTTCGTTGCAGCCATCTTGTGTCCCTCCGTGAGTAAACTCGTCCGGCAGTACCCCGGCTCCACGTAGATAACATCAATGTTAAACGGAGCCAACTCGGCCGCCAGCGATTCCGTATAAATAGCCACGGCTGCTTTGCCCGCACAGTAGAGACCTGCAGCAGGCATACCGTTCCAGCCGCCGATGGACCCGAAATTAGCAACCACGCCGGATTTCCGTGCGCGCATGTAGGGGAGGACTGCACGCAGGACGCGGATCTGGGAGAAGACGTTTGTGTCGAACTGGGCAGCGACTTCGTCGTGACTTTGCGGGTCTTCAGTATCCATGGGTCGTGAGTCAGAATGGATGGGAGTGGGAAGTTACCTGCATTCCTCGACGGCACCTTCGAGGATGTCAATCGGACCGATGGCCAGTTCACGGCCAAAGCCCGAGGAGCAGCCAGTGATGAACCAAATGCGAGGCATGGCTGAAGGTCTATCAGGATCGGAAACTGGGGGGCGAATAAGTATGAAGTTCTTGATTCCCGAGAAAGCAGGGTGAGTTGTGTGATATTTATAGCATGCCGCATTCGTCGGCGGTCTTTGGAGATCTTGTAGTAAGTCTGATTCCTGCACCGCAAATGATCGGACGTTAGGGTTTTTATCGGAGTTGGCAGCACTGAACATCTTTCTAAGGTAACCAACCAGCCATGATGCGGGATTTCCCAATGCAAGACCGTTGAGATATCTATTCATGGGCTTTCTCCTTTTATTTATATAATGGCGTACTGCTTCCCCGTATAGCAAAAATTACCTTACAACCTGCTGTCGATCAATGACTACGCCATCAAGCTCTATTTACCCTTGAACCCAAACCGCTAACGGCGAAGAAAACTCATTACAACATCGAATTGGCTCGGGCGCACTCACGCAGTCAAGGATCAAACACTTTCTAGAAACCATGTTTCAAGTAAACCATGGTATTCCAAAGCACGGAAAAGGTCTGGTCCTGTCAGGGGGCTAGAGACGCTGCGAGCGGATCAGACTGTGAGCTTCTGCACAACCTGATTAATCAGATTTAACCAGGTCAATCCTGGCTTAAAACTCCAGTGTTATCATTCCGTACTACGTGAAGAGTAATAAATAGTATATACAGTTCCTCATTCCAGATGATTCCCTTCCTCGCTATCAGGTCCTGCTCGACAGATCGGGTGGGGGGAGGGATACATGTGCGGTCACTGAAGCCGAGAGAAAACAATCTCCCGCGGACCATCCTAATGTCTAATAGCCTCCATGAATCAATGATGGGGGTCCTATAGTAGAAATCCAGATCTCTGACCCAATGCGATGACGGCCAGCACTCTAGCCCATCTTAATAAATGCCCCGCATGCGAGTGAGCTGCTGGCTAGAAGGATCGAGTCAGCCACCAAAGAAGCATCATCATGAGAGGAGACTCACATCGACTTTTCCAGCTGATCGAGACGTTGACCGTGTTCCGACATCTGCTGCTGCACGCGTCGGAGGGTGTCGACCTCCATCCTTCTGCCATATGGGCTCTCCTGACGAGGAGTCGTATCCTTTCTATTGCGCGGTTAGTTGTGAGTTCCAGCCCGAAATACCCTCATCAATCATCTTCCATTCTATGCTGAGGCAGCGTCGATGACGTCATTTCAGACGTCAACCAGGAAAAGAAAACGCTGGCCACGAGGGTCCAGAGAAAGGGGAGCAGAACGTACTCCGCTAGGAACCCGCACGGCTTGGGCATATGCATCCACTCGTTGGCGAGTCGGGCCGGAATGGCAATCGAGAAGAGACGCCTAGGGTTCAACGGGCTGCAGGCACGGACGAGGGGGCGCATCAAGGGGGACGGCATGGTGAATCGGTTAGACTCGATGGAAGCAGACTGGGTTAGGGGAGGGGATATGGATGTAGTATCGACGGTCTATAGAACGGTAGTATTTCGTTCCACTCTAGCTATCGAGATGTGCGGTCCGGGGGGGGGTTTCTCGTATATATTATATAGCCTAATCTCATCCTGGAGACAACCTCTCGTCCCACGTGACCCTGTGCGTGGCCCAATGCGGCGGGGGGATGAAGCCCTCGCCATGGATCGCAGCAGATGCGTCGTCTGAAAGGACCGGACCAGAGTCGTCCGTGGCTTCCCTGACGAATCATCGCCCGTGGCCGATCATCGTTTCCCCGGGTTTCCTCCTCCCCTCTCCTCCACATCATACTAGTATAACAGTAGTGGTGGTATATCATCGGAGGGCAATGCCCCACTCCTCACACGAAGCACGCAAGGAGATGCCTTCATGTGCCATGATATCATCGGGAATGCACCTTCAACAGCTGCCTCTTCGCGAATCAACACCAGTCGCCTGCATCGCCACGGCCGTGGCGGGTGGATACCAGTACGTAGTAGCAGTAGTGCCACGTCTTGATCGAGGGCCAATTGATCCACCGCAATGAATGATGAAAACCCAGATAGTGTTCCATGGGCCATTCCTTCAAAACCGCTCAGTTCCCCGCATCAAGTGGAATCGTTCTCATGCCATTCGGGCTGGATTGGCAGCCGGGAGGGCTCCACATCGCCCCCGGTTTGTTTTGTTGTGATCGGCAGCCCGAAATGGGCCCTGCCACCAAAACCAATCCCTCCGCAAGGGCGGATCAGCCTAGGTGAACATCATTCAACCCGGCTGTTGCTTAAAACTGAATTCTGAGAGACAAAACAAAAAGAAAACAAAAAGAAAATAAAAAGAAAACAAAAAGAAGACAGGCAGGCGAGCGCACCCAAGAGCTCTCACGGTCGCAATCGGATATTGACGCGGTCACGTACCGAGCGGTTTCCCCGGTAGGTTCGCTATGATTCGTTTCCTAACCTTGGCCAGCTTCGATATCCTGGTCGGGTTGTTTTCTTTATATTTATGCACGGTTCAAATACCTCAAAACAAGTTGGATATAAATTGTTACAAAAAAAAAAAAAAACTACAGTGGGATGCAATCAACCTAATCAGATCATATATCGGAACCCTTTCTGCAACCGCCGCGCCGCCGCAATATCAATGCCTTCGATCTCCGCCGTCTTCTGTAACTGCTCGAGTTCCTTGGGCGTCAACGTCACCTCCTCGTCTTCCAAGCGGGCCAGCCGCTTGTTCAGGGTCCGCAGGTGGAAATACATCAGGACTGCCATGGCCAGTCCCAGGACCTGGAGCCCGATGCACGTCCCCATCGCTGGGCGGTAGTAGGGATAATCCTGCTGGCGGTAGGTATACGGGGTCCAGATACTAGCCGAGTTGCCAACCGAGTTAATGAAGGCGTACGCAGCGGCGCGTTTGGCCGGCGGGCGCGGGATGGAGTTTGCGATCCAGGAGTAGACGGTGCCATTCTGCGCGAAGACAAAGACCATGAGGAAGAAGGAGAAGTAGCGCGGCCCGAAGCTATCGGTGGTCATAAAGACGACGAAGCCGACGATTGTGATGGGGATGGGGTAGACGAAGAACCAGAACCGACGGCCGAATCGGTCTGACAGATAGGAGTGGGCAAGACTGTATGCCACCATGAAGATGTAGGGCGGCGCCACCAGCAGCAGCGAGATGGTCTCAGTATAGCCCAGCGTTCGAGTCAAGGTGGGGAAGAAGTTCTGGAAGCCGCTTGCGCCGGTGATGGCCATATATGCGAGCGCGAGCGCGTAGGTCTTGATGTCCGTGAACGCCAGCTTCAACCCCTTGACCTGGCTCATCTTGCCGGCTTCGTCAACGTCGGCCTCCGCCGCCTCGATGGCGAGGCGGCGGTTGGCCACGTGCTTCATCTCCGGCGACAACAGCTTCCAGGTGTTGGGGAAATCGGGGAGCAACGCCGCTACGGCCAAACCGACCGCCATAGTGATGGAGCCCTCGATGATGTAGAGCCACTGCCAGGCAGAGATCCCCCGGTGTCCCTGCAGACCGTTCAGGATGCCGGCCGCGATGAGATTGCCAAAGGCACCGCTGAGCAACGAGCCGGAGTAGAAGATGCTCATGCGCAGGGCCAATTCTTTCTTCGTATACCACTTGGAGAGGTAAAAGAGCACGCCGGCGAAGAATGGAGCCTCCACCAGACCGAGGATAAACCGGCACGCGACGATGCCGCCGTAGCTCTTGACTTGGCTGGTCAACGTGGACACCAAGCCCCAAGCGGTGGTGAAAAAGCCCAGATAGAGGGACGGCTTGCCCATGTAGTTCAGCAGCAGATTCGACGGGACTTGCATGAGGATATAACCGACGAAGAGAATGGACAGGCCGGTCTGGTATTGTTGATCGTCCATGTCCAGGTCTTCCATCAGGCCCTGTAATTTAGCCGCAGCGTAGTTATTCCTGTCGCGCCCAGTTAGCCAGTCCCCTCCGGCCGCGTCATAGTCGACTTACCGATCAATATAGTTCATGAGATACACAAGAATGACCAAGGGCATAATCAAACAATCAATACGCCGCCGCAGTTTCTTCTCGGTGGCTTGCTCCTCGGGCGTCAACTGGGCCACCTGGACCACCTCCTCGTGGGTGATGTCTGCCTTGGCGCCCATCACTTCATGATCGGTGATCTTGCCGTCGTCGCCCATGATGAGATGCCCGTCGACTGCACAGCAACGACGAGAAATTCACTCGGTTGGGGAAGGGGAAAGAAGGCAGTGGAGGGAATGGGAATGGGAATGGATCCCACCCCAGGGTCCAACCAACGCTATATAAGCATAAAAAACACGCCGGTCCAGCCCAATCCACGAGTCCGGGCGACGCGCAAAGTAACAGCACCAACGGACGTGGGGGTGACTCTCCGTGCGCAGGGAAGGGATGATCTCATCCGGGGGGGAACAAGCCAAAACGCGGAGCAAACCCCAGTCCAAAAAAACAAAAGCTGGGGTTGAGGAATGTACAACCAATCCACATCTTCCCTCCCCCACGCGGGCCGAAGTCCCACCGTCATGCGTCTCCATCTTCAGGCATAGACTCGGAGCATGACCGTGGGGATCGGCCAACGTTAGAGTTTGGAGGAGCAGAAAGTGGAGAAGGAGGAGGAGCTTAGGTTGCGGTGTATTGCTGCAGGGTTGACCTGGACGGCTAAATGGAGAACCTCCGAGGTTCTGGTCCAGCCATGCGGGCGTTTCTTGGCTCGCAGTATCTCCGTGTCGAGGGTAGGAAGAGGAATAACGGTGTGAGACATGATGGTAGGTGGTGGGTGGCACCATCTCGAAGATGCGCCAAGGTTGAGAGAGAGTAAAAACAAAAACGAAAATGAACATTAAACAGAAATTTAAAATAAAAAAAATATATATATATATAAAAAAGATGGAGATGCGGGGAATTGAACCCCGGACCTTTCACATGCTAAGCGAATATTATACCACTAAACCACATCCCCAATTCGATATGAGCCCGTTCCTTGTTTTGGACTATCTACTAAATAGAATATCTCGTGACCATCCAGACACACAATGTGGCTCTCGATCCATGCGTAGACTCTGCCGTTCCTGCATTACTTCGAGCTTCATACATCCCCATCCCTACTACCAGGTCGTATCTATATATATATCTATAAATTTAATAAATAAAAATTAAAACTATATATAGTTAACTAGTTGGCTGTGCTGAGTCCTACCCACCCCCCAGTATTCCACCTCGACTGATGACAAGAAGTATGGAACCACTGGGCCGTGCCTACAGGAGGATTTATCTACGGCCTGGACGCAGTGCATCCCGATGAGAAAGGAAGTGGAATTGTCGCTCCTGGTTTATACACGGTCTATATACGGCGGCGAGTTGAAATGTGTGAGTGTCGGTTGTTATATATATATAACATATATATATATAAAAGAAAAATTGCAACGCAAAACAAATTAAAATCAGACCCATCTATCGCCAACATCAATCGTACACGCTAAATATATACACTGCAAAATGGCAGGCCGTGAGATTAGAAACTGAAAAGGCCGCTGCGTCGTTTTCCAAAGGGGTAAACGACTAGAGCAGCAATGAACAGGCCGACGGTGATACCGATGGCGACCTGGATCATACCGAATCCCAAGCTGGCAATCGAGGTATCCTGACTAGCACTGTTAAGGCTGTCGCTGCTGCCCGACTTGGCCAGATTCTCCCGTACTTCGTTGGCGTACGTGATACCAGACAGCAACGAGCCACTCGAGGCCAAGCCGGATGGAACAAGCACAAAGATCCCAGGAAGGATGGCGGCGGCCGCATGGCCATGCCACAGTCGACTGTACAGATTGCCCAGAAGCCCGACAGTGAACGCACCCACCGTATTGGCAACTTCTGACGCGGAGCCCAGCTTCTTCGTGCTGAAGTAATTGGTCACATAACCGCTGAGCGCGATCACAATCATTGTCGGCACCTGCTTCCACTTGGCTTGGTTGATGATGGCGAGGAAGATAACATAGACCGGAACAAAGATAAAATGCTGGATGTACTCGCTGCCCCACACGTCCAGCTGCTTGCATGTCGTCTGGGAGTTGGCAGCGCCGTCGAGAAGCCCGTAAATCGTCGTGCCAACCGTAATTCCATAACCCAGGAACAGCGAGTAAATAATAGCGTAGACCATACGGATGGATCCCGCTATCATCTGGTGTGACTGCAGTTCCAGACTGCTACACAACACCATGAAACCAGGAAGGATGAGAGCGATCGAGGATTGGGCAAGGGCCGAGAAACAGAAGAGGTATTCTTCGCCTTCGAAGGGAGACTTAATGGAGCCAAATGCACGTGCAAGGAAGGACGTCAAAACGGCAGCCGATACCTCGAACACGTTGGAATATAGTACGGACTTGGGCGCCAGGACATGTTGCATAAATCCGACGAGCGACCCCAGAAAGAAGCAGATCGGCATGTCAATCGGCCGGGCATCAAATGCGAACGGGCCCACGGCAACACTAGCCAGTCCATATGCAGGCACCAAGAGCCACTTGTTAAAGCGTGGAGAGCGTTGCATGATGCTGTCAAGCTCCTGGCTCGCTTCTTCGACCCCGACCAGGTCGTGGACAACGTTCTTATACACGTTGTGAGTCTCCGCCAGGCGGCCGAGATCCACGCCCTGAACCATGCGGACAAGCTTAACCTCAGCCGTGCGGGTGGTGGGATCATCGAATGACATGATCATACATCCAGGGAGATATAAAAACTGGCCTTCAACCTCTAGTACACGCGCCGTCATTTTCATATACTCTTCCAGGCGATGGGTGGGTGCGCCGTAACGCATCAACGCACGACACAACTGCATGATATAGCGCTGTCGGGCAAGGATCTCCGCGATATGCACCGTCACACGAATCTCGTCTTCCAAACGGGTCTTCCTCTGGCCCTTCTTCTTACGTTTCCTCGGGGTAGCAAACGCAAGAGGGTCTGCCGCAGCGGGAAGGCTGGCACGGCTCAGGTTCATCGAGGCTTCTACCAGAGAAGCAGTCGACTGATGGTTTGATTTCTTGTACCACTTTAGCTTTTCCCGCTTGGGAGTCACCGCCCCGGATTTGGGTGTTGCGGCCCCCGACGAGGCCTGTGATTCACTGTCGGACGAGTCGGTAATGACACTTTCTGTTGAGCCCGTCTGACCGGCTTGCAGTTTGAGGAGTTGGGACAAGATGCCTCCGCCGCTAAACGATCGAGACCTAGCGCTATACCATGAGTCGGGGCGACTTAAGCCCTCTGGGGTGGCCTGTCCCGACCGTGTGTAAGCTGATTTAGGTTTGCGCTGGCGCAAGGGGGCATTTTGTAACTCGGTTGCTCGACGCACAAGGCGATGAGCCTCTGCGCTTGGAGTAAAATCCTGCTTTTCCTCTTCTGGGGTTTCGATTGTAGGCTGTTTCCTCTCCTGGATTTCACGGTAGGGTACACCACCCTCAAGGTCGTCCGGTAAAAGGGATGCCCCGAGGTCCTCACCGCCATCCTGAGGTCGTCCGAGCTGTTCACCCAGCCAGACTGTCTTTTGACGGACTAGCTTGCTAGCAGCCATCAACCGTGCAGCGACAGATGGAGCCCGCCTGGGAACGTCATTACTGAACCTGGACCTTTCGGTATCGTGGTCGAGCGGGACGCCTGGGGGGCTCGTGGTACTATCTTGCCCTTTTGCCGATGTAGTGAGTTCTGCTCCCGCTTCTGCGCGGAGGGCATCAGACAGGTCGGTCGAACGGGCGGATGTGGGGTTGATGGAGTGGATCGACAGGAGAGTTTGGTCTGAATCGAGACGAGGCGTTGATGGGCGAACGGGCGAAGGGGCTTCAGCACCCATGGACTGAAATCTCACTCGTTGAGGGCGGGAATACTCGTTTGTCGCGTCGCTGGGGCGTAGCTCGGGGCTAGGATGGACAGGTTGCTCAACAGCATGATCATGATGATGGACTGCTGTATCGGGCTGTTCTGGGTCGTCTTGAGGGTTCGGCCATTCGTAAGAACTACTGCTCTCACGGGAATGCGACATTGCGTGGTTGAGCAGTCCAGCTGCTCAAGCTTAATGCTTTAGAGACAGACAGTTAAAAATATTTTATTAAGTGGGTGATACGCAAGATGTAGAGCGAGTGTCGTTGGAGGCGGGTAATAACGAGAGGCAGTGAAGGACAATCAACCGTGGAAAAGGATTCAGGAGCCGATAGAAGTCCAGGAACGCAAGTCAAATTTTACAGATGTCTGGCACTGACAATGGTATTAACGGCGTGCAAACGTGGGTGGAGAGATTTGCGGTCTTGGACGGGGGGCGAACCAGAAATAAGTAGAGTCTAGAACGCCAACCATAGTTTGGAGGGAGGGAAGTAGGAGAAGACCCCAGCAAAGAGACGGGAGGAAAAGGGTGGAAGGCGAAAAGCGATCGGCCATGATGAGCCGAGGAGGTGGAGAGCCAATTTTTCTTTTTTTTTTGACAGTCAAACCACTCGTTACTTCGTCCTGGAGGAGGCAGAAAATGGGGAACAGCGCCATGATCTCATCGCGAGAATAATGGTCCAGAGGGATTGGGTGGGAATCCCTCGCTTGCGAGTGAAATGTCAAAAAGCGGGCCACGCTTTCTGCAAAGTGTCAGTCTCTTGCATGAATTCCGCGCAGTGGACCCACCGAGAGTCTCCATCCGTCTTTCGCCTGGATATGTCGGAGATAAGCCATTGGAAGAAGAGGAGTCGTGGAAAGATGGCGGGGATTCCTGTGGGGTACCGGAGGAATTGTCAGTATGTAGTAGTCGTGTTCGTTGTCCGTCATAGTTGAAATGGGAAAGAGAAGGAGAAAGAGAAGGAGAAAGAAAAGGAGACATTGAAATGGAGGATCCTCACGTGTGCTTGTGGTGGACAACCAACGGGACCCCAAACGGGTTAGTGAGATTTGTGACGGTGATGCATGGCCTCATTCCCCAGGCCATCCACCGCCCAACAAAGAAAGAACATCAGCCAACCCTTCAGTGCGTACATAACTTACTCCGTACAACTATCACTACTACGATTGAAACCAGTTTTGAAGTTTAGCCTCCACGCAACCCCCGAGTGGATCCGGACAGTGGATCCCTCTCTTTACGGTGGCAACGAGAACTAACTTCCAATCAAATGGCCGCCACTTTTCTAGACCCTACCGCGCAAGTTCCAGAGCCTTTCTCCCGTCCTCCAACCGCACCAAGCATTGGTCGCGACCCGACTATTATTAGAAAGAAAGAAGACGATGACGACGGACGACGATGACAGTCTTTTAATATACCATCCGACGACCATTGATTAGGCAATAGCTCTTTACCTATTATGATTCAAGGCTCCTTGGGCAGGACATATGTCCATCACATAAGGATTCAAGGATTGGGTCGACTGATCGATCGTTTGATGATATTTCTCTCCACTACCCTAAACGGACCTCGCAAAAATGGTGCACCATTCAGTCTGGTCCCCACTGGACAAGGTACTCCCCCCGAGTAAATACGATCCTAGATCGAGACACACATCCATGTAGACACGTAAACAAAATGTTATCAAGAGAAATATTTGGGGGGTTTCTCGCGCCAATTTTTCAAATTAGGAGACTGTCTTAGCTTGACTAAGCGACGGATCTGGTAACGTATTTCACTAGTGAGCCGCCACCACCCACGAGCCGCCACCTCAACGCGTTTTGGCCGTGGTTGAAAAACCTCGCTCAATTCAACCATCTGCCATGCCTCCAAAATCGCGTCAAAATTTAAAAAATCTCGCCGAACAAGAAGGCAGGATTCTATTAGCGATTTCCGCTATAGAAAGTAAACAAATCACCCAAATTGCTAAAGCTGCCCGTGTCTATAATGTACCGCGTTCGACTCTACGCGACCGACTTCATGGCAGTAAATATCGCAATGAAACACGTGCCAACAATCATAAATTGACTCAGAATGAAGAGGAATCGCTTGTACAATGGATCTTATCGCTAGATCGACGTGGAGCGCCTCCTAGGCCATCAGATATACGAGAGATGGCCAATATTCTTCTAGCAGAGCGTGGTACTATATCTATTCAATCAGTTGGAGAGAACTGGACTACCAAGTTTATAAAACGACGTCCCGAAGTAAAATCTTCCTATTCTCGACGATATGATTATCAACGCGCTAAATGCGAAGACCCTAAAGCTATTAAAGAGTGGTTTGATCGTGTACAAATTACTATAATGCAACATGGGATCGC